>SMSQ01019860.1:8084-28379 GCA_019453375.1 Ctenoplectra terminalis | reverse complement strand
ACCGATCATTTTCTTTTATTGTAACAAATTTCCTATTCGAAGAGAATTTCAGCCAAACTCGTAACGATGCAATTGTCCGTTTCTTGCAGTCGGTAGTCCACTGGAGTTACCAAAGATACCAAACCCGACGCAGGAACAGATCGACGAGCACCACGAGAAATTCATCAAACACCTGGTGGGCCTGTTCGAGAGTGAGAAACACAAATATATCGAGAACGCGGATTCAGTGAGCCTCGAATTGATGTGATACGTATCACCGATTAACAACAATTTACAATAAAGCTTGAAAATGGTAAACCCGAGGACCAAGAGGATACTTATACACGAACATACGCACTTTAAATAAATAATTATCGAGTGAATTTAAAGACGTGAGAGTGTCTAGTGGAGAAGAATGTGCCACGTTCGAGTGACTATTTCTTTTCTTTTCTTTTTCTATTCTTTTTTAGTCAATTCGTCAATTACCTTAGGAAATTTCCATAGCGAAGAACCAATAAAGTTAAGGTAACGTATGTAATTATAGTTCATCGATATTCTTTAACCGATACTCGATTATATCGAGGAGGATAGTAACGAGGGCCTTAAAAAAAGATTTGCTCAAGTAAAGCTACGAATAATTAATTAATCGTCGTTTGTAGCGAAGCTAACGATTGTACATTTGTTAGAAAGTTAATTATTAGACGGAGAAATTAATTTTTAGGATCTTTTTGATAGGAACACCGTAAGATTAAGCAACAATTAGTTTTATTTTTAAATCGTTGCGCGCACACTCGCACGTTACATGTCTGTATTTAATATAAAACATCTTTCTTTGAGAATATTTCGACGAAAGGTGACACCAGCGTCGCGATGATCAGGAACAGTATAGACCAAACGATCCTGCGTATTATCTGTAAGAAAGAGAATCCTTGTTCATGTAAATTTTTAATAATTCCAACGATTGTTACATTTCATCGTGATGTTTTCGTTCAGTTCACCTTGTCCTGCCATTTCTTGTTCGCGATGCAATCGCTGAACCTCATCCTCGTGAAATGAACCGTGCTGTAAAGCGGTATCCACGTGTTTGGAAGTAGTCTGTAAAGGAACGTGTCCAGGTATTTTCGGAAAAGAAAGGATTTCGTTCTCACCAGATCCCTCATCTGAAAAATTAATTCCTGCGTAAGCGCTTCGTGAGATTTCACAAAAAGAATTTTTATCGTTGCAAATTTTACTTATTTAACCCATCTATTGTGTATATAAAAATTTACGCTACGGTAACTATTATTGTAAACCCTTTTGGGAACTATAATAAATAGACTGCGAATTTTTATACGTTTATAAAAAAATTTTAAACCATGAAAATACACGGAATACAAATGCAAATAAATTTTTAAAAAATCATGTTTGATTGTATAGAATCTAACACAATAGGAGGGTTAAAAGTAATAAAAATAATAAAAATAATAAAGAATAATAAAAATAATAAAAATAATAAAAAATAATTTAATCGATAGTGTTTTCAGAATCGTAAGAAATGTTGCAGTTTTTATTCGACTTAACGAAAGAAAATTACCTCGATGTAATTATACATTGCAAGATCGCAAATAGCGTGAGCGTCTTCCCATCGAAGTTCGGTAAACTTCGGAAGAACCTTGCTGAAATCTGAATCGTATCGTTCCATTAGCTGGTCCAGCAGTAAAATGTCCTCGAAGCCCTGGTAAATCGTGAAAATAAATATTTTATCGTATTGTTGTTATAGATC
This sequence comes from Ctenoplectra terminalis, assembly GCA_019453375.1. Taxonomy (NCBI): domain Eukaryota; kingdom Metazoa; phylum Arthropoda; class Insecta; order Hymenoptera; family Apidae; genus Ctenoplectra; species Ctenoplectra terminalis. The sequence continues at coordinate 26,638 of SMSQ01019860.1, read as the reverse complement.
TTATATCTCGTATGTAAGAAGATTAACGTAAGATATTTTCTGCTGAGCAAGCAGACGTAAAATCGTTCGATCGATCGAATAAAGCTCACAGTGTTCATTCCTTGAGCGTAAAAAGGCACCATAGCGTGAGCGGCATCCCCGACTAGGAGGGTGGTTTTTCCAACGTGGTAAGGGTTGCTCTGCAACACGTTTATAAGAAATAAGAAATAATTCTAATGTTAAATTGTATTATATTAGACATAAAAAATACTTATACTAGTTATACAATTTATAGGATAATTTTGAATTAAGATATCCTGCCATTCTTCGATGCGAAAGGCTTATGATATCGAAATTTAATTTTTAATGCAGCCTTTCGTTTAAAAGAAAAAAAAAAAAAAAAAAAATTTACCTTGATAGAAATTAACGCTCTGGGTTCCCTGTCAAAGTAATCTTTAACCAGCTTCTCCCTGCCAATTAATTCCAATAGATCCGGAAAATATTCCTCGTGGAAGTCGAGAAGCTGCTGCGGTGTCTTCAGCTGGTCCAGAGTTGAAAAAGGCGCGAATATGTTAACGGTGAAGGTATGGTCGTCCTTCGGCAGGGCTATTATCATGAACTCTCCCCGTGGCCAAATGTGAAGATGACTACCGCTCATTACGAACTTAAAATTTAAACGAGGCAAGTAGAAATGCGTCAATAGATAAACAGAAATTAATAATAGTTTCGTTACTGTGGAACGGTGTAAATTTATTCTGATGTGTAGGACGTCGAATAACAGAGAATGTATCTCTGTCACATTTTTCTAATTTTTATAATTGAAATTAAGAAGTTTGAAATTTTATACATATGGTAAAAGTGCTCGTAACGTATCAATCGTTATTATTATTAAAGAAAACACTTTTTGGAGAGTTTCAGCCTTACTCTTACTCTTAGAATAGTTACAAATAATTTTTCTATTGTATAAATTATTTAAAAAAAATATATCGGAGGTACTATAGTCCACGAGATACATCAGAGGATTTTTTCTTTACTGCAATCACAGATTTTAAACAAATTTAAATGTTTTAAATTTAAAAACAGAAATAAAATATTCAAACAAATAATAAAAATTAAGTAATAATTGTAAAATCTTTTATAATTATTAATCTGTATTTTTTTTCAAGAAAATGTATCATAGTTAACTTGAATAATTGATATTGAATTAAAAATCGCTATTTTAATAATAAGGGTAGGGAGTTGAAACGAGCCAAAAAGAATTCTCTTTGAGATTGCTATCGATTGACATGATGTTCGATTTAGCTCAGAGTCACGTTTGTGGATAGATAAAATTACAAAGATATGCACCTACATCGTTGTTCTTCCCAACTGGTACAAATAACTCGACGTAACCGTGTTCAATGTAGGTTTGACTGTAATTGAACAGCGGCCTCTTCGACATTACTCTTCTGATAGTCGAGTGAGCACCATCGGCACCGATTATCAAATCAGCTTTCACTTCCTCCACCGTTTGAGTCTTCGTGCTGTAAAGTTCAATAGTTTAAAACGGAGGTGCACTGGTACCCGATTAAATTTGATAGAGATTCGAACGATTCATCCTCACCACGAATAACAGTGACCATAAATTTCTATCAGGTACCAGACTACATTTATAAAAATATAAAAATAGTTAATTATTTCGTAGACACTTATTATCTCAGCGCAAAAATAAAAATTAGAAAAAGGTAAATTCCCGGATATTTTTCATTTTTCGAACACCGAGGCAATTTATATAATTATTGGAATAATTGTCTTATAGAAAAAATGAATTCTTACTTCACTATCTTAAGCTCCCCATTATCCAAATCCGCCTCCACGATTTTCTTATTGAAATGAAGAGTCACTTCAGGATACTTTTCCGCGGCTGCAAAATCGAAACAAAAGAACAAAGTTGGCTCGAAATAAGGATTGAGCGAGAAAGATTGTTCCAAGAATCGTGGTAAATATTCCACATTTTTATCATTTCGTATCTGACATTATATCTATCGATTTTACTGTGATTCCAATGATATCGTAAATGTATTAACAGAGATTAGCAGTGATGAAACAGATGATATAAAGGAAAACGATAATATTTATACGAGTATTAACAACATTGCCGTATTATTTTTTTTCACGGTGTAGAAAACTACCATTACTTTTTTGCCTCTTTTAACACTAAAACTACCAAAGCGCTCAAAACGACCGGCTTGTAATTTCTCCCAAGAATTCTATAAATTTACAATGATGCAATTTAGAGGATTTTTCACGATTTTCTGTAAAAAGCATAAACAAAGATATGTTTTCTTCACGCTGTGTATTTTTTAGAACGTCATTTTTATTTCTTGAGCTACAAATAGGTCCACTGTAACCCTTTGACGTACGATTTAATTTAAACTATCTTTCATCCGAATTCGATTTAATTCTTTTTCACACGTTGGTATAAGAAGTGTTTGAAAATAAAACAAGTTTTCTTATTGCAAGATAAAGAAACTTATGCAATTTAACTGTAATACAATGTAATTCGATTGTCACGACGAATGGAACTCGTTATTCGTTTCACCCTGAAATTACCATGACGAGTTGCACTCGTCGTTTTAGGTCAAGACGTTTATCGTCGGTAGTTTTAGTGTTAAGAATATCTCCCGAACGAAAGTGTAATAAACTAAGATAAACTCGACGAATATTTTCCTTATGCTAATCTTCGATGCAACGATTCGAAGCTCAGTCTTTCTACGGTTAATGCTTCTTCGATTACACTGAAACTTTATAGACGGTTGAGAAGAGCTTCTGCGCGCACACATCTGTTGGTATTGAAAGTTGCACGCGTAACTAGGTATATATCGGATTAAAATGGCACTGGAGCATATAGACACGTTTCACGCAGATCGTAAGAAGTACAAGCTAGTGGTAGCAAGAAATATGACACGCTCGAATTCTTGTGGCTTCACGCACTACCACGTCACCAGATATTCAGTAGCCATTTTTTCTACAGGAAAGCATCTCGTGTTCGTTCATGTTTGTTTCTTTTTTTTTGTTCTTTTAATTAATATGAAATTTTAGGATGATAGCGTATTACAGAAACTTGGTTGTTTCTCGTGGAGAAATACGAGTGAATGGATCGACGAAGAGTTGCAGAAAATGGGAAAATAATTTTGATCGAAATGAAAAATAGAAGGAATATTCTTGCTTACCATTTAGTAGAATTATGTTTAGATGTCGTCTGCTGACTGAGTAGATGGACTGTAAAAGAAGAAATAAAGGATATTTAACGACTGTCGAAGAATTTTTAAGCGTCACGGTGCTCTTCGATCATTTCTAATCACTCCACACACCGTTTATTTATTATTTTTCATATTCGTTGCTAATAACCGCATAAGTGTAAGTGGTACGACGTAAATTTGTGATATAAAAATGAAAAAGGTAGCAGAAACGTTAAAAAATTGCTGTTGACATTTAACTACGCAGAAACTTTTTAATTTAATACTGTGACATTTAAAAACAATTTTTTTGGGGGGAAATTAGAAGAAGAGGAAATGGAAATTATTAAAAGACTGTAAAAGAGAAAATAAAGGTACCAGAGACCTTCAGAAATGGCTATTGTCATTTAACTATGCAAGTTTTCAAGATTAAGCAATTTCTTTGAAGATTATGATAAAAGAAAATAGAATTTCCGCAAAGTCACTCACATTTCGTTTGACACCATCGTAAAGTATCTCTTTAAGGGTACCATCCTTATTGTGGATCATTCTTCCCCGCATAGGAATGCCATGGTGATTGATCATAGCATCCTCAAGGCCAACCGCCCTTAAAGCATCTCGCCCTCTGACCGACAGAGCCAAATCGATACTCTGACCTGCAGAATCCTCCACTCTGATGTCTAAAACGATCGTCACCATTGAATTGTTAATTTTATCCGAGATTTACAAGAATAATACTCGAATCGCTACATTCCTCTACTGAAAAGAAGAGATTTCAATGCCTCGAGGCAACTATTCCCAACTTTAATCACGGAACCATTTTCATCTCGATAATCAATTTTTTGGACCCTAATAATTCTTATCCATCATAAATCAATAATAATTTATTGCATTGCTTATAGTAATAACGTTTCAATATTAAAAAAAAAAAAAATCGAAAGAACAAGAGAAAAAGGTGGAAAAAAGTTTAAAGAAACTTCTCCGTGAAAACCACAAAGGAAAAGATATAAAAAACCGATACTCGATGTGAAGAGACGTTAATCTACGATTTAAATAAACATAGACGAGCAACAACAATAATTGAATCGATTTTTAAGACGTTCACCTGCACGATACTCGTACACAGACACTGAATGGCCTCTCTTCGCGAAAAAGCAAGCTGCCAAAGCACCAACCTGAAAGATCGAAGACTCACTGTATCAACCTGCTCCAAGATCAGGGTATAAAATTTGGAGAAAAAAATTGTGGAATCATTTTTTCTCACGAGAAATCGTTACTTGATGATGGAAACACACACCAAACCACCCCCGACAATAGCGATTCGCGACTTTCGATCGGCGGACGCCATAGTATACCGTCTTGCACCGAAGCCACTGATCAACTACCTGTCCTAACATGATCCTCGTGCTGGCATATATGTATACAGGGTGAGCCACGTAACATTGTCACCTAAAATATCGCGAATTTTCGACGATATCAACAGAATTTCTGATAAAATTAAAGTCTTAAGTCTGAGCGATAAAACACCAAAGAATTGATTCCATCAAGATTAATGTCTTTATGTGTAAGTCTTTCGAAACTTCTTTTCCACGTATTTTATTAATCTCAATTTGTGTAAAAATATAATTGTTTCTAGTAATTAAAAAGAGGAGCTGAGGAAAAAAATAGTGTGTAAAGATGGGATCACTTTGATTGGAAAATTAGAAAATAAAATTAGAAAATAAAATTGGAGCCTTGTCTTCCTGTTGGAAAAGAACGAAAAACAAATGGAAACAATAAATTGTATCTGTAAGACTTGAGTAAATGTACTTCTTCTTTCAACACACGTGTTTCTGTTTCCCGTCTCGGTATTTTTCCATGGCATTGCAATTCTCAAAAATAGATATACGCGTCTGTAAGATATCTTTCTATAGAGATCTACATCGCTTTTATGTGTCTGTCTTTTCAGCGATTAGTTGAACGCTTTGTTGTTCAATATTTCGATGCTCTTATCAAACCGAGTATTGTTTATCTGGATTTATCTTCGTGAATTAACAAGCTGAAGTCGATTAACTGAAGATCGTTTTGCTGCGAATTAAATTCCGACATGCTCTAAAATAAATTCCGTTCGAGATACCACAACAATTTTTATCGTGTACACGTGTATGCAGCAGTGCTAAGAAATCTGATACAGAAACCACGGGATTTTTTAATAGGAACCTCAAACGTTCGAAGACGATCCACCAGATCAGTAAAGTGCATTGGAGTTGTTAGAAAAGAAAAATAAATAAATAAATACACTGAATGTATTTTAAAGAACTGATTAAATGAAGATTATCTTTCAAGTGTGGCCTAATCTATATCCGACAAATAATCTTCGTCTTCCATCTTCGAGAACTCAACAAATCAATCAGAGATTCGTGAAACGTCGAAAAAGAGGAAACAGCATCGAATATTCTCGTACAATGCAAAGGAAAAGAAAAAGTATCGTGACAACTCTTCTTTTCTTGCAATTAGAGAATTCAACAAAATTTATTCAACAGATGTCTGACATTCTGACATACTTTTCACTTGTCTTCGATCAGAAAATTGTTCGCTGCAACCTACTGCAAGTCGGCTCGACTAATTACCAGTTGCAGCCGGTAATCCTGCATCTTGTAAGAATCGACGGTTCTTTATTAATCAAAATGCGCGGTAGCGACAGGTCCTCTTCTATGAGTATATTTTGTAAGATCTGGAAACGTTCGATGATCGACTGTTCGGCACGGTGATCGTACGATGAGTGCCCTCCGGCCGTTTTTCCCCAAAGATCGGCTGCGGTTGCCGAGGGTCGAGGGTCCGTCTGTTTTCCGTCAGACCCGGTTGTAAAACAGTCGTTGTCGCACAGCTCGTGCTGAGATTATTTATGGTGGCCTCCGTATGTTATGTACAAATTCTTGCCTTTCATTATTTTCGTTAACAATCTACTCTTCACTTTTATTGCTAAAAGAGTGCATTGCCCGTAGGTACGAGACTTTTTTCACTCACAGGAAGACATACGGAGAAAAAATTCTATCACCGTATCTAAGACACGGTTCAGCTTGATCATTTTACCGATAAGTCTTCTTCCTTCTTCTCCCGTTCCTTCTTTCCACCCTCTTCTTCTAATCCTAATCAAAAATCAACCACCCGTGATTATCCCACTACAAGAACAAGAAGAAATCACCAAAGATTCCCCAAAAAACAAACATAAAAATAAAAAAAAGAGTCTCAAGAAATTAATTCCAGCGCGAGAGAAAAGAACACCCCGTCACAGGCTCCCCAAAACATAAAGACCTACCCAACACAAGAGAAAAGAAAACATAAGATATTTTAGCTCTAAAAAAGATCGATTGCTAAAAATCATCCAAAAATGATCGCAAAAAAAAAGGAGAAACCAAAGTTTCTCCCAACGCAGAGAATAAAAAAAAGACGCAAGGTACCATCTGAATGCAACAGACGCGTACCACCCTAACGCAAAACAAAGCTTAACCCCGTCACACGTTCATCGACTACAAGAAGAAGACTCTCGCTGGTCTTCGCAGCACCCAGCCTCGGCCCTCTTGCTTCGTCGCGCCAGGGGGTGGCGCGCGAGGATGCTGAAAACGGCGACGAAGAGCGATCGTGGCGTGGCCGTCGTCGTCGATCTCTCGCGGCGCTGTCCGAAAAATCAAAAATAGCCGGTGTGCCAGTCAGTGCGGCGATGTCGACGGCGAACGACGTTTCGACGGTACGGTTCGGCCGGTGGTGGTGGTGCTGGCGGAGACGAAGGAGGAGTACTACCTGCGGCCCAACGAAGATGCCGACAGGATACGCGAAGACGATCGTCCTTCTCGGTGTTGTCGCGGTGTTATGCGCCCTCTTTGGCACCGTGGACGCTGTCTCGAGGACGAAACCGGACGAGCCCCGGCCCAAGGGAGGCCACAAGGACGCCGAGCCTGTCATCGAGGAAGTCAATGCCAAGCAGCTCGAGCGGCTCCTCAACGAGAAGGATTTTGTTGCCGTGTATTGGTGTAAGTGTTTCTCATCTGGAGATCGTGAACGTTTCACATTTTTTTTTCTTTTTTATTTCTTTATTTATTTTTTTTTTTTTTTCTTTTTTGTTTTTTTATTTTTTTTTTTATTTTATTTTTTTTTTTTTTTCTTTTTTGTTTTTTTATTTTTTTTTTTATTTTATTTTTTTTTTTTTTTCTTTTTTGTTTTTTTATTTTTTTTTTTATTTTATTTTTTTTTTTTTTTCTTTTTTGTTTTTTTATTTTTTTTTTTATTTTATTTTTTTTTTTTTTTCTTTTTTGTTTTTTTATTTTTTTTTTTATTTTATTTTTTTTTTTTTTTCTTTTTTGTTTTTTTATTTTTTTTTTTATTTTATTTTTTTTTTTTTTTCTTTTTTGTTTTTTTATTTTTTTTTTTATTTTATTTTTTTTTTTTTTTCTTTTTTGTTTTTTTATTTTTTTTTTTATTTTATTTTTTTTTTTTTTTCTTTTTTGTTTTTTTATTTTTTTTTTTATTTTATTTTACTTTTCTTTAATGGCGGAAGTTCGATGCAAGAACTGGAGGAACCTTGGGTCTTCCTCTTTGGGAAGGGGGTGGATCAAGATGGTGACTATGATAGATGTCGTTGCTCGTTTCTAGAATTGTTTTCTCGGTTTCGTGTGATGTAATTGATCTTGAGCTTTGGATCAGTTCACTTCTGCTGGTATTTCTTGAGATCTTTGAGTTTGATGATTCTGGCTTCTGCGGTCGCTCTGTATTTTTGGGTCGTGTCGAATATTGTGCGATCAGAGGAATGTTTTGAGAGGGATTTAGTAATCGGTAGGCTGCTTTTGAGTCACTGTCAACAGAAGGCGATTGGAAAATTGCTGTTTATACTAGGTTTAGTAGTACGATATAATATTAATTATTCACACATTTATTATTGCATTCTAAGCACGTGTTATCGTGTACACGTTCTCAATAAGGGATAAATAAATGCACGTCATCGAGAAGAAAATTTTACTTCGGAACTGCTATTATGTTCAGCTCGAAGCGACCCAATTATTTCTTTAAATTCAATTCGTTCTTAAACTTCGTTCGTGAATCACATTTCTAAACCTTGTGAAGAAAGATACACGGTATCGGTATCAATTTTTATGGAACACGACAGGAAGGTTAAAGTTAGTTACGATTTTTTTTTTTTTTTTTTTTTTTTTTTAAATAAAAATTATCTACGCAAATGAATCTTTCCAAGTTACAATTATTTCTGAAGAATATTACGAAGTTTATTTATATCCAAGCAAAAGTCGAACAGGAATCGTGAATTCTGCTCCGCGAAAATTGGCAGTTCGACGTTCCCAATTTTTGGAACCGCATCACGCCCGCCGTTGCGAAAGTGAATTCAGGAAATGCAAAATCAACGCGACGTTCGCGGACACGTGGCACCGACCCGATCTTACGTAACCCGTCTATACCTCGAGCCCTTTTGCTTCTGTTTTCGGCGAGCGAATTCTTCGGGGTACCTCGTGCTGCGTGCTCCATCCCTCTTGCTCTCCGCTTCTCTCTCTTCTTTTTGACTCTTGCATTCCTCCCGGTTCAGCGACTCTGCCGCGAGCTGGCTACCGATCCTCTTCCTCCGCCTTCCAACTTTTTCGACTTCTAAAAGAAATCTGGGTTAGAATTCGGATTCACCGAGGAAAGATTGCACTAAATTAAGTGGCTCAATTCGAAACCGTCGATATTACTTGGAGATTAATTTTAGAATTTCTAGAACATTGTGTGACAGTGAAATTTAGTAATATCGATAATAATATCAATACGAATCATAGCCGAAGATCACTTTAAGTCGCAAAGAAAGAATTATGAACAATCAAATTAATTTTTTCTTATTTGGGAAAAATTCTGAGACAGAGAAATTATATTTAATAGAAATAATTGTGTAATATTAGTAACTATGTTAGAAATATTAATATTAATACGAATTATAATTGGAAATCACTTTAAATCACAGAGAAAAAATTATGAACAATCAAATTAATTTTTCCTTATCCGGGAAAAATTCTGCGACAGAAAAATTGTATTTAATAAAAATAATTGTGTAATATTAGCAACTATGTTAGAAATATTAATATTAATACGAATTGTAATTGGAAATCGCTTTAAGTCACAGAGAAAAAATTATGAACAATCAAATTAATTGTTTACTTATCCGGAAAAAATTCTGGGACAGAGAAATTACATTTAATAGAAATAACTGTGTAATATTAGTAACTACATTAGAGATATTAATATTAATACGAATCGTAACTGGAAATCGCCTCGAATCGCACAGCAACGATTGGAAATAATCAAATTAATTACTTAATTATGCAGAAACATCGTGCGACGATGTTCGATATTTTTTGAGTATCATTAATTAATAGGAATTATTTAGAAAACATGGTTTAATATATTTTTGTAGATCGACAGAATTTATCAGGCCGCCACATGAATATCTGTAAAGTTTTCTTGGCTGCTAGAAACCTCTTCTACCCTTCCACGTTCTTCGTCCTCTTCGTCTTCTTGTTCAGGGAATTACATAACCCGTGGCCGTGCCGTAGTGGGTGTCGATGAAAGCCAGAACTGCAGCACATGATTCGTCATTGAGATCGTTTTGCGTGCAAAAGACGACAAGTGAGACGTCAATACGGGCACGGTTTAATGTACCAAGGCGGGGACGCGCGTTCGTGTGTTATAAATAAATCTCCCAGTAGGAGATTGATGCCTCTGTTTCTCGTCGAAGTCGCTCGCCTCGATGCTCTTTTGCATGCTTCTTTCTTCGTGCGCTCGACGAGACAAGCGATTATAATATTCCAATCGATTTGTTCGTCGGAAGGATAGAATTTACAAAGAAATCGATAAAAATCTGAAAGCTTTCTTCGTTTCAATCTTAAGAGTATCGACACTGTTCTGGTCTGCTCCTTTCTTCAACGACACTTCGAAACACTTCAGAATTAATTTACCATTAAGAAAGTTGAATTAAAAAAAAGATAAATAGGAATTTAGAAGCTCGTTTCAAGTTTGATTCGTCTCTATTTCTCATAAAGGTCGCTCGTTTCGACGCTCTTTTCGCTTTATTCTTTCCTCGCATGCACTCTTTGCGGACACTTTATGACACAAAAAATTATAATTGATTACAGTTTTTTTTATGATTGATTGATTATTGTTATAAATAACTCGGTTGGTGTCGGTATAATTGCATTTTAAAGAAGTGATAATTAAACTACAAATTCTTATCAAAATGATTTAAAAAAATAGTAGTTAAATAGACAACTGTTTTATTCAATAAATATTATAATAATCAGTTCTATATTTTTACTCGTATTTTTGTAGCCTCTAATTTTCCATAAGTGCAAAAAAATCCGCAATCTAGCGACAAAGAAATGGAATAAAAATTTACCATAATTTAACACATAGCATTACAAAGGATCGAGAGTACAATTCAGTCACAAACACCGGTTGAAGTATCATTTTATCAGTCCACCCTGTACGTATAATCAGTAATATACACGTTATGCACGCGGATTGCGTTCGCATGACAATTAACAGGTATTAAATTCTCTCCCTTTGCCAAGTGGCTGGTCCACTGAGTAGGACAAGCCGTCTCAATGCAGACGCGAGCCTTCGTGAACGTCTGCAGGCATGTAATAATTGGTGCAAAAGGTCGATGTAATTCTATCAACACGTACATTGTTGCCTTTTTGGCTGTTCGTCATTTCGTTGCATCATTGTTTCGTGTTTCGAATAATCTTAACGTCACCAACAAAATTGTGTTATTCTTGGGGGATAAATTGTAACTCAGGTGTTGAACAAAATGTTGATTCTATAAATTTTTGGATACACGTAAATATAGGAACTTGGAGGAATATCTTGGCACGGTGAATTGGTTATCAGGGTACCAACAGATAAATTGTTTGTAGTTCGTGGATGTGAGGTTGAATAAAATTTCTGTGTTGGAGAAACTTTTCGGTTCGGAGGAATAGAATTTTTTTTTTAGTTATCAACGCGATAAATTTTTAGTTATAGAAATTACTAATGACAAGATTGATGCAAAAATTTGGTTATAAAAGAGAATAAAAATAGGTTGTACAGGGTGGATTGATTAGTATTGCTACCTTGAATATTTTTAAAATTATGAAGATAAGGGAGAAATTTTTTTAATATTTATTTTCTTATGAAAATGTGTGGTTACGTCTCAATAATTTTTTTCATAGAATATATTGAATAATATTTACAGAAAAAATCTTTTTCTATCGTCGCNAATATTTACAGAAAAAATCTTTTTCTATCGTCGTAGTTCGAAGGGTGGCGATTTTTGTTAGTTTTCATAGAATATACTNATATTTATTTTCTTATGAAAATGTGTGGTTACCTTTCTTATGAAAGAAAGGTTACGTCTCAATAATTTTTTTCATAGAATATATTGAATAATATTTACAGAAAAAATCTTTTTCTATCGTCGTAGTTCGAAGGGTGGTGATTTTTGTTAGTTCACCTTCTGTAAAGTACAAAGAAGAAAATGTAATTAGATAAAAATTATTTAATTAATTAATAGTTATCGAAGCGCGCGAAGAAGCGCGTTCTTTAGTAATTGACGAGAGTTCCAAAGATCGTTAGCTGATTTATGTATTCGATCGATACAATTAAATTTGCCATACTATGTGCGGTGAACTTTGAAGTAGAATAAATTATGATGTATCAAAGGAAGACAGATAATTAAATAGAATGATTAAGTGATTATTGATTTCAACACTGTTCGAAGACGATCTCAGAGTCTTCTGTTGATAGTCTGAGTACAGGACGTAAATTTAGATACTGAGAGCTGCTCGATGCGATGGAAAATTGACGAAGACATTAATCACGGAATCGTTTAAAATTGCAGTGAAACGCGTAAATATAGAAGCCACGAATGCCTCGGTACAAGGCGTAAAGTATTGAAGCATTGAAACGCAAGGTATAAACAGAGATTGTGAAAACAGTTGGCACAATGCTTGCGTTACCATAAAACTGTGCAAAATTTAAAACAATACGGACGCAACAAATTTTGGAGAATCAATGATGAAAAATTATTTTTAAGAATTATAAATCAGAGATTTTAATTAAATTTGAATTAAATTAATTTTCTATTTTCTAATTTTCAATCATCTTTCCTTTTAAAAAATTTCCTCAAATTTTCTACCTTGAGGAAAATATAAGGAACACGTTATTAACGCTTATGCAAATTTTCCTATTTTAATTTCGTATTAAAAATATATTTCTCTAAATTTAGAGTTCTTCTTTAGTGTAACCAGAAAATTGTTAAATAAAAAAGAAGAAAATTAGAAGACCGTAGTGTAATTAAAAATATCTAAATATAAAAATTGTTCAATAAAAAATTAATTTGCTGGAATGCAAGATCGAGGAACAGAAATTGAAAGTAATCAATTATTGATTCACCGGCGACCACGCCGCGGGACCGGAAGTGGAGGATAAACGCGTAGCCTTTCTGCAAGAACTTAAATCGAAAACAGAGTGACAATTCGACAAAAACGAAGGGATCTTAATAAATTTGTCTGGCCACGATTTTATTGCTTCAATGCAGGAAACGCAGCGGCCACTGACTCAGTGTCGTGACGCACACTGATGCGAATGGGTGGCGATTATGGCATATCAAGACGCGTTGCCAGCCATTCATTTAATTCCATCGAACCAACTCGCACGAATCATGCTCGTGATTCGACGACGAGGCGATGAGAACTAATGAGTCAGGGAACTTTTACATAAATTTTGAAATAAACGAAACTTAAGTATCACTGGGAGACAGGAAAGTTAAAAAACAAAAAAGAAATGTTAGATTAGATAAACGTGGAGTTCAGGGAAGTTCAAGTTCAATAAATAATTCATCTCTTTGGAGAAAATTAAGAGCGAGAAAATTAAAAGCGATTAACCTGTCGAATTAATTATATTGTAAAGGATGTTGCACTGATTGACATTAGTAGATAATGACTTTTTGTTTTATTTTACTTAAAAATTAAGTCCAAAGAGTGTACTCATTCTTTCGACTTGAATTTCTTTTACGAATTAGCTAATTAAAGTTCAAAATTCACGCTGTATTAAGTAAAATTGAAGGCAAAACGAATCCTGTAGTTCATCATTCGACCAAAGTATTCGATCAAATTGAACATTGAAAGAAGCTGATAGAGTTTCTGCTTTTGAACGCTGCTGAATCGAACAGACTGATTAGAAGACAACGGTGCAATTTTTATTTTGCTGCTTGCACTCTTTTTATGGTAGATTATCGTACCAAAAGCTCAACCAATGGACTGAGAAAATAAAAATTACGATCAATATGATTAATCTTCATCGAAATATCAAAACACTGAAGGCTCCTCCACACTTACAGTCAATTGTTCGTATCTTACACACACTGCCAACATCATAATTNAATGGACTGAGAAAATAAAAATTACGATCAATATGATTAATCTTCATCAAAATATCAAAACACTGAAGGCTCCTCCACACTTACAGTCAATTGTTCGTATCTTACACACACTGCCAACATCATAATATTTAAAATTTCTGCAATAAACCTCCGTAGTTCTAACATCAAATGTTTTTCGCGCAAAAGAATCTCATCGACGAAGTCTCGCTCGTTAAATAATTTTAGATCCCAGTCAGATCCCTTAACACTAAAACTACCAAAATGTTCAAAATGACCCATTCGTAATTTTTTACAGAATCTTTATAAATTAACTACGGTGCCTTTGGGCAGATTTTCCGCGATTTTCTATTAAAAATATTGACGAACTTTTGTCTGAATTTCATATTACTTTATATACTTTCCACTTTGATTTCTTCGATAGAAATAAGTATACTTCAATCGTCGCTAGTTCTGGTGTTAAACACGCGTTTCATTCGCTCCCCTGTATCAATATTTTCGCGACACTTGGCCTTGCTAGCGGTGACCCAACGCCCAGAACATCGAACGTGCTGAACTCACGTTCAACCGAACAACCATAAATCCTCCGCTGAGAAATACAATGTTTCACGAGCCGAACTTCCAGCCACCGATGCAGTTTTACGTTCGAGGCTAATGAGAGTGAAATTCGAGACGACAGTTAAACCGGTTGCACGCTGCTGGGAAAACGGAACAGTTTATTAGTGGAACGAAAGCTATAGCGAAGCCATTTTCCTCGGTGAACAGTGTTTCTAAGCCAATGTTACGTATTTCTGGCCCAACCTTTCCTTTCTGTTTCAATGAATTCTTATCGAGTCACGATTGTGATACGCCAGACTATAAATCACGAATCACGCGGGATGAAACGTTTCTTGGAATAATGGTACATTGTCGAGTGGTTCTTCGGTCGATCAAAGGGACATTTGTCCCGTGTCCGTGGCGTGTCAGAAACGAGGGAACAACATTGGACAGGGAATCTTCTCCTTAATTGACGGGGCGGAAAGAGCTCGTCTTTCAGGAAGCTCGAAACGAGGGAGCACGTCTGGAAATATCTACTCGAGAGGATCGCGTCTTCCGGTACGCGTCACGGATCTTTCATAATCGCCTCTGCTCGGTTCGAGGCTACATTCGTTCCTCTCGTACATTTATTTACCTATACGAAATTTGTGTTCTCAAACCTGCCGAGTTAATTATTCCATTCAAGAAACAAATCAGGGCCAGTGCAGCTGGAAACCTCCCAATTGCTTTCGTCACTGCAAGAATGAACAGCGAAGAATATCAAGCTTGAGAGATTGCTTCCTTGCATCGAGCAACATCGTGCGATAACATTATAGCTTCGACGAGATAACGCATCCGTTCGACGCACCGCGAGTCGTCGAACGTGCCGTAGGAACCACGATGTTCCAACTTCAAAATGGCCGCCGTGTCGATCGGACTCGAGTATCATGGAAAACGTGTGGAAAGAAACTCGTGTTTCACGATCCAGCAGTTAAAAGAAGCTTGATAAGAATTATTAATGCGTAAGAAGGTATCAATTAAAATATAAAATAAAGACTTATCAATAAACAGCAAACTTATACACAATTCAAAAATTCAAATTTTCAAGAGCATAATACAAAAAGAAACTGGAACTTGGTACCGAAAATCGTTTTCAATCATAAATGGAACAATTGAAAGGAGAACAAGCATTTGAACCTTCCCAAAAGCAACCATAAAATCCAATATAGAACGCGTGCAAATTGAAACACCTGAATCTTATTTCTCTAAAAAAAAAAAGAAATTTACCCAAAAATCAAGAACACAAAAAGTCTAGCCTACAAAAAGCCGTGTTCGCGCGCAAAGAAGCCGCGAGGACACGGTGGCTGGAAATAGGTCCGCTTCTCGAGCTCGTCGTCCGGGTCTTCTCGACGAGTCTGCTCTAAAACTCGTCGCACGTCGCCATCCTGGCTCCGATATCCTGTTAACCAGATAAATCCTCAGGATCGAACGTGATTCCAGCCAGAATCACGACACAGAGAAACAGAGGGACGATCTCTGTTGCAGGGTGGTCGAGGATAGCATGTTTTCAGGCGAGACGATAGTGAGAGGCTTGGCGGCAAGCGCTAAAATAACTCGAACGTGTGCTAAAAGCGGCGGCTACCGGAGCGCCGGCCTTGCTACAGCAGGCTTCAAGAGGTATCGGTCTCTTTTCTCTGCCGATCGACCAGAACCCGGCCAGTGGGGTTTCTATAAAAAATGCCCGAAATAATAATTCGCGTATTTATGGTTGGTGAAAAAAAAAAAAAAAATGAGAAGAGACAGAGGGACAGAGGGGAGAGAAAGATTTCTCTCGGCTCGTTCGAGGGACTATTTTTACAGGAGGCCACAGGGGCGAGGAAGAGGTGCGAGAAATCGTTCTCGCCACGCCGGTGTATTTTCAGAGTATCTTCGTTACGTCACGAAGCGACGTCGAAGATAGTCGAGGAAAGAGGCGAAGCCTGGTTTTTCGAAAGTGATGGGGTTAACCGTGCTAATGTCTTCGACGTTTATTTGTCCTCGGCGTGCCCCCATTTCTCGGAACAAAATTCCTCGATTTTGGGGCGATATTTTTTTTTTCTTTTTTAGGAAAATTAGAACGAGGATTTGGGTGCGTTAATAATTTAGTAATTGTGTAATTGCATACTTTGATCGATGAGAATTGTGATCTACTGTTTTTAATAGATGTAGGGAGGAACGGTGAATTTTGTTTCTGGATTTTGCGTTAATCGTTGGTGTCGCGTAGGTTCGTTAAAAATCTTTTTAGGTATGTTTGTAAGAATATATAAACAGGAGTAATTGGTAGTACGATGTTAAATAACAACTTCTTTAAGTTTGTTTCGAAATTGAGACATTTTTTAAGAAAGGAGAAAAGAAGTGTCCAGTACGGGATTGTTGATTTTCCTTTTTAATTAAAAAAAATACACCTTCCTACAAAGTAAAATAATAATTAAGATTAGCATAGCTTCTAGAGCACCGTGTGACTTGAAAGTTACAAACCCATCCACCTATATTTTATTAATCTTATTTTATTCGTTTATTACTGTACCGTTCCGTTTCGTCATGTCTTTATACCGACACCAAGTAACCAATTTATAATAATTATTAATTCTCTATCTTAAACCACTCAATTATGATACATCTTTTCTTATTACTTTTCTTATTTAAACTACTAACTTTTATGTATAGGAATTTAAAATCGCAAAATTGGAGAAAAAAAATCCACAAAATATCCAACTCGCGGTACTTTTTAAAATACTTACAAGTAAATAAAGGGTAATATAATCTTCTACAAAAGTTCTATTAAAATATAGCAAAAATATTTTCATAATACAAAAATTCGCAGTCTACTTATAAATGTAGAAAATTCCGATGGAGGGTTAATAAGTAATAATAGTAATTAATAAGGACTGTTTCGTGTGATGATTCTCTTCTTGGCACGGGGGATATTGGCTGTTCGAGCTGCTTCGACGTGGATGGTACGGCTGTTGGTTATTTCGTCCGTCTTCTAACGTACGAGCTATTACGTCAGGCGGTATTATGAAAACATGATTCAGGGAAGAGTCGCGAGAGGAACGCGGCTTACGTGAGGGACGCGACACACGTACACGCCAGGAACAGGTTGTCAAGAGTGGAGGAGTACCCGTGGCCAGTCTTCGAAAGGCTTTAGCTCTCGTTAAATCCCGCGTCGGTTATCTTTATTTGTGCCATTTCCTTCGTCGTGCTCCTCTTTGCCATTTTTCTGCGCCAGCGACTCTCAGATTTCTGACAGAGGTTGATGTTCTGACGAAGAGGATCGTGAAAGTACATTATTCTTCGCATTAACCCTTTGCACTCCATAATTTTTTTCGGAGAAAATTAATTAAGAAGTTTTAAATTACATTCTGTATTCTCGTCGATTCAAACATTTCTTCTGTTTTAAAATAAAGTAGATTAAATAAAATTAATCTTAAATTATAATAATAATCGTAAGCATTTATAATTTTGTTTTCTTCTTTGTGAAATAACAGTAAGTTTTTACTACGGTTCTTTGAAACTTAAAAAAGTTTAGGAGTGCAAAGGGTTGATTCATTCAGAGAAGTAGAAGTTTCAGAAAATTTCCATTCTTAGGGTTATGTTCGGGTTAGTTTTAATTTTAAGCTAGCAAATCTTCAACAAATCTTTCAATTTTAATTCAGCAAATCTTCAAAAAATCTTTCAATTTTAATCTAGCAAATCTTCAACAAATCTTTCAATTTTAATCTAGCAAATCTTCAACAAATCTTTCAATTTTAATCTAGCAAACCTAGCAGATCTTGTTGCAAAGATCGCAATAATTTTTACTTGAATTTATTCAAAACTCTGCGGAGCTCTGCGATAGCATTGACTCAAAGTTTTGTGAGCAGTACACTATTTCAATTCTTTCGAAATTAGGGTAAGTTAGGAAATGATGTTCCACTTTCTTTAAAAGGATCGTCATAAATACATGTAGATTTCTAATATTAATATTAT
The DNA here is from genome assembly GCA_019453375.1 of Ctenoplectra terminalis. Classification (NCBI taxonomy): domain Eukaryota; kingdom Metazoa; phylum Arthropoda; class Insecta; order Hymenoptera; family Apidae; genus Ctenoplectra; species Ctenoplectra terminalis. The sequence goes on along the minus strand of SMSQ01019860.1, from coordinate 8,488 downwards.
CATTTATAATATTTAGTATGTTATTAAAAACAGCTGAGAAATGGAACGCTTCAAAACCTACACGAAGTGAAATCATTTTTTACTTATATTCTCAAAACAGAGAATTGAAGACGACTGTGCAGACAGAGATATATAACTCGCCTTAAAAATTAAGCATCGTGTGGTAGATTACAAAACAGCTGCCAATGTACGATCCCACCTCCCAGTTTTTCACAAAAATATTTTTCCTACACACTGTACGACGTCCTTAAGAATTTAATTTCTTTTCTTTTAGAATTACTTTTTAAATAAAATATCTCTGGATCGTTCGAGGTACTGTGTCTTTGACTACTTAAAAAATCTATTACGTTAAAATAAAATTAGAAATTCACTTAAGGATTAAAAGAGTAGAGAGAGAGAGAGAG
>SMSQ01019859.1:0-14289 GCA_019453375.1 Ctenoplectra terminalis | reverse complement strand
ATTCCATTAACATTCCTTCCAAAGAAAAATAATGTTACATTAATTATAATTTTCTTTTCTTCCACGTTAATTACAAATTTTTAAGCTACTTAAGCTCTCTTAATTCATTAACAAATTAAACCTTCCGTAGATGACTCTCCCGTACGAATGGCAGCCAAAAATCGTGGCCACTCAGGTCGCTCTGATCGGAAACGTTGTCATTGCCGGTGTGCCTGGAGAATTCACAACAATGTCCGGAAGAAGATTGCGAGAGGCTATCAAAACGGTCATGAACGATGCGTCCGACGACGAAACCTCCGTTATAGTTGCCGGTCTCTGCAATACTTACAGCGATTACATCACTACGCCGGAGGAATATCAAGTAAATCGTAGATCATCCTTACCGTTCGCTTCCTTCCGACGTTTTTCAAATAATCTTTTATCTATCCTCTTACGACTTTCATTATCATCGACGCCGATGTCGGTTACGTTCACGTTAATAATCTTTCGTCATTTTTAAAGTTAAACGCCATCCGAATTATTTAATTCCTGATAATTAACACTGGCTACCGAACCAGTAAAAATGAATAGATTATAGTTTCCTGTAGAAATTTTATAAAATTACAATTATATATTTTTGAGGATTTTCGGGGATTTATTGTAGATATTTTTTTAAACTATCGTTCTGATTTCTTTGGTGCAAATAAGTTTATTTTAATTGCTGGTGGTTCTGGTGTCAAATGGAAGAAATTTAGTGAAGAATAAATGTTGGATTTAGATTAGTAACAATTAGGGTGAATGGGTACAGTTTGAGGATAGTTTATGGGAATAAATAATCTTATTTTAAGAAACGTTTAAATTATTTAATTTATGGTGGTTAAATAGACAAATTTACTAAAGAATAAATGTGAAATTCAGATTAGTAAAAATTAAAATGAACTGGTATAGTTTAAGGATATTTTATGGAAAAAAATAATCTTTGGTCATTTTTAGAGTAGTTTTAAAAAACATTCAAATTATTTAATTTATGATAGTTGAATAGACAAACTTACTAAAGAATAAATGTTAAATTTAGATTAATAAAAATTAGGGTGGAATGGTACAGTTTAAGTATAATTTTTGTGGAAAAATAAATTAGTAAATTCTGATTTCAATAAATTGTTGTATCTAAGAGATGGTAGTTATTACTCACTGCAAGTTTGAAGTATTTAATAATACCTTACTATCATGATACTTCATTAGTAGTTAAATTTTAGATGCACCATTATTTAATTACGAAGTTCATTTTAGTTGCTTCTTAATTCAAGATCTTACGTAAACTCTGTCAGTCTTCTGAAACTTCGGCTTGTTTTGCATGAATGTATAAGATTCTTGACAACTTTGTTTATTACATTACATTAACTACACTTATACGTAATCATAATAAATGTGACATTGGACAAGTGACATATTACTAGTTTTTAACATTTAATCTAAAATGGAATCTGTGATACTTTGCCACTAGAATCTTGACACACGAGATCATGACAACACTAGATTACATATAACAAAGTCAACTTTAGAAAAAATTAGAAACACCTAAAACTTTTTTAAAAAGGTATCCAAAAGTTATTTAAGTAGAATTCTTCTACTCCCTAGAATTCTTCAATCCCAGTGTCGTTCTATTAAAAAATAAAAAAATTAAGTAAAAGAACCACCTAATAATGAATTATACTAAATATATATTCCAAATTTGTTAATAATACGATTACTAAAAAGTTAAACTCAAACATTTCAGATCCAAAGATACGAGGGTGCATCCACGATATTCGGGCCTCACACGCTCACCATTTATTTAAAACTGTACGAAGAACTCGTGACGGCCGCCATTCTCGTAAGTATACAATACGGACACTTTTTTTTATTCCCAAAAGAAGAAAAGATTTCCTAAAACTTTGGTGACTCTTCTGTAACGAATCCCAGACGAAAAATATAAATCTTGAAGTAATAATAAATTCACATAACATGATCTCAGAAAAAGAACGTGGAACCTGGCCCGATGCCTTCGGATCTAAGAAAGAAAAATCTTCTCAGTTTCGTGACACCGGTTCTCTACGATACACCGAAATGGAACAGAAATTTCGGTGATTGCATTAAACAACCACAGAAAGTCGCTTACCCGGGTAACATCGTCACTGCAGTGTTTGTAAGTATGCTGTTTAGTAAATGAAGGAATGTTTATATTTGAATATTTTCTTTCACACGTTTCGTGATTAAAATGGTTTATTAAAAAATCGTGTATATTATTTATTTAGCAGTATTAATAGAGTACTTGGTCGATATTTGAGGATTGAATTAAAAGATTATTTATTTAATTCTGCTGCAATTCTTGGATAATTCTTTACCGAATCGTATTCTAATTTTTTATCTGAATTTTTATAATTTGAAGCTAATATTAAAAGTTTGTTATTAATATACGTAACCTCCAGTTTTAATTATATATCGTACCTCCGTTTTTTCTTAAAATTATTATTTATAATTAATAGAGTACTTGGTCGATATTTGTCGATTGAGTTAAAAAAAGTTATTTATTTAATTCTGCTGCAATTCTTGGATGATTTTTTACCGAATCGTATTCTAATTTTTTATCTGAATTTTTATTATTTGAAGCTAATATTAAAAGTTTGTTATTAATATACGTAATCTCTAGTTTTAATTATATATCGTACCTCCGTTTTTTCTTAAAATTATTATTTATAATTAATAGAGTACTTGGTCGATATTTGTCGATTGAGTTAAAAAAAGTTATTTATTTAATTCTGCTGCAATTCGTGGATAATTTTTTACTCAATCGTATTCTATTTTTTAACTGAATTTTTATAATTTGAAGCGAATATTAAAAGTTTGTTATTGATATACGTAATCTCTAGTTTTAATTATACTGTATTGTACTATAACAGGAGGATAGCACTTTTTTTTATTATTAGAGTAGGAAGATAAAGTCTTTATTATTTTATGAATTTTCGTAATCCCCAAATTACTAAATTTATAATATTCGGTGCTATAATTTTCACCNTTTAACTGAATTTTTATAATTTGAAGCGAATATTAAAAGTTTGTTATTGATATACGTAATCTCTAGTTTTAATTATACTGTATTGTACTATAACAGGAGGATAGCACTTTTTTTTATTATTAGAGTAGGAAGATAAAGTCTTTATTATTTTATGAATTTTCGTAATCCCCAAATTACTAAATTTATAATATTCGGTGCTATAATTTTCACCTTATTTTCACTAGATTTCTGGTCACCCACGCAACAACCTGATGACGGAGAGCACGTTCCTAACAGTCGAGAGATTGGCAGACGATGAGGTGTGGGTGCCAGTTGCAACTGATGCCAGTTGGGAGACCAAGTACGTATATCTTTGTATCAATTTCTAAATTAAAACCTCGAATCCAAAAAAATAAACATTTATAACATTTCCATAATTTAAAATTTATAACCTAATTTTAGTTATTATACAAAATATTCTCACTTTCTATCATAAACAAACAAATTTTCTAAATTAAAAATCCACCATTGCGATATATATCAATTTATTCATAAAATTATACAAAATTGTTTTCAAACACCTTCAAACACCTTCTATCGATAGAAACATAAACAGCTCTAGAAACCACAGATAATACACAAACTTTACAAGTAAAAAATCCACTATTCAAATATAAATTAATTTATTTACAAAAATCGAACAAAATTCTTTGGAAATACCTTGTTTAAAAAAAAAAAAAAACAATAAGAAACTCCGTAGAAATCACTGATAATATACAAATATTCTCAATTAAAAAACCCAATATTGAAACATCGATTACTTTATTCTTAAAAATCACACAAAATAATCTTCAAACTCCTTCCGTCAAAATTCTATCAAAAGAAATTCAAAATTCAAAATTCTACCAAACTCTGCGTATGTATTATCTACAATTTTCAGAAACCTTTTCACAAGTAAAAATTCCGCCATTCAACTATAAATTAACTTATTCACAAAAATCCTACAAAATTGTTTCCAAAACATCCTCTATAAAAAAAAAAAACCATAGAAAACTTCCTAAAAGCCAATAACACGAGAAAGCCAAAACGAATAGCTAACATAGGAATATCGATCAGCTAAGAATATCAGATCCACCAGCAGCCAGACAAATAATAATGACATATCTCCCCCCTGTTCCTTCGATGTATCCTCGATACAGGTTCGAGTGGAAGAGGACGTCAGTGATTCTTGGCTCGAGTCAGGTGACCATTACGTGGCAGGTCCCCGAGGACATCAAAGCCGGTGAATATCGTATTAGGCACAACGGATACTACCGTTATATCCTTGGTGGCGTCTTCCCTTACTACGGAGTATCGAACCACTTCCAGGTAAACTGAAAACCGGTCGTGAATGCTGGAAAACTGGAATGTTTGTTCTCTTTTTTTTTGTGTGTCTTCTGTAATTGGATGTATGATAATTTTTTTTGAGAAACTTGATAGATACAGAACATTAGTTTTTCTAGGATTCTTAAATGTTTCTTATGCTAATTAAAATATGTTTTTTTTTTCTTTTTTTTTGGTGTCTTCTGTAATTGAATGTATGATAATTTTTTTTAAGAAACTTGATAGATACAGAACATTAGTTTTTCTAGGATTCTTAAATGTTTCTTATGCTAATTAAAATATGTTTTTTTTTTCTTTTTTTTGGTGTCTTCTGTAATTGAATGTATGATAATTTTGTTTGAGAAACTTGATAGATACAGAACATTAGTTTTTCTAGGATTCTTAAATGTTTGTTATACTAATTAACCCTCTATAGACCGAATTTTGTTTGTTTATCAGAGAAAAAATTGCGATCGATTACAGTTTTTCACTTTGATTTGAGAACTTTTAAAATAATAATTGCTATAGATGGATCATGGTATAACTATAGTAATATAGTAATAAAATTTAATAGTACAGTGATAACTAAATAAAACAAATTTTTTTAAAATATAGATACTTGATTTGTAACACCAAACCAATGTATTATAAGTTTAAGTCCCACGGCGCCATAGAGGGTTAAAATATGTTTTTCTTTATTTTTTTTATTTTGTTGTGTCTTCTGTAATTGGATGTATAACTTTTTTTAAGAAACTTGATAGATACAAAACATCCATTTTTCTATGATTCTTAAATGTTACCTATGCTAATTAAAATGTTTTTTTTTTTGTTTCGATAATCTTTGTAATCGCTGTTTCACTCAGTTTAATCTCAGATTACTAAGATAGATAACTAAACTCGTCTGTGATTAACGTTATTACTAAGCATTCGTAAAAATGGCGACGCTAATTAGAAACCCAAATACAATAGAATCTTTTTTTATTTAACGCTAGAGGTACGGACGATTAAACCATACTCGTTTCTACAAACAAATTCAACGTAATTGTTATTTTAAAATGACTACAACTAATCGCGTTACTGTCTTCTATTGACCATTTCAGGTTGCAACTACCGGATCAAAGATACGCGGGCGACGTTACTATGAATAACCAAACCAAGATATTTTAGTCCCGAATGCTTACGCTTAACTCACGGTTGAATCTAGGAATAATTCAGCTGCGAAGACCAATACGGTGGCGTGAAATATTTCTTATATCCTTCGTTCTTTTTTTTTTCTTTTGTACAGCCTTGTAATATAATAATATATTGACGTGTGATCTCTTTAAAATATATCCGCATTAATCGATAGAATTAAATTAAATTAAGTGGTAGATCATTCTGTAAGTAATACAAGTACCTTTATCTTTTTTCAAAAGGATGGAATAAAATAGATTTTAACCCATTGACTGCCAACTACGAGATATCTCGTAGTGTGTGCTGCAATTTTAGATCAATTACAAATGGCCATTTGAGTTAAGAATTATTACTGTTTTTTTTACATAAAAATTACTGTAAATGCCATTACAATATTATATTAGTAACTTAATATTATTATATTTTGTAAAATTTCATATAATCCTTAAAATAAAACCTTGGCGCCCAGGGAAAGACGCTCTAAATATGCCTGGCAGTCGATGGGTTAAAATGGAATTTTTATAAGATAGCTATTTTTTTTCTAAAAATGTAGATAACTTGTTCGTTGATCCATTTGTTATTAAAATATTAGAGCTGAGAATTGAAAAAAAGAATTACGGTAAATTATTCAGAATTAATGGTAAAATGAGAAAAAGTTTTTTTTATTTTTATTCTCACGAGTCTCGTTAGGGAGAAAAAGCATTTTTAGAAAAGAATCAGAGGGTAGTTTTAGAAACACTAAGTCGTGGAAGAGATACTGTTGTCCTCGTGATCGATGAAGAAAGCTTTAAGAAGTTTCCATATATCGTTACGACGGTTTTTATCGTACCAAGTTCGAATGTGCAAAGTTTTTACCGTTTCACGGTAACTTCTACGCATGATTACGCTGCTTTTGCATACTGACGACGAGAGAAGAATAGAGCTTGCTGCGTAGAGAGTCTCGTGAAATCTTAAAGCTTTCACCGAGTATCGCTTTATACTTTGAAACTGGAGGTCACTGTGTCCGAACAGAATTGCGACCTAAGAATATTGTTGCGCCTTGGTCTCCCCTGATTCCTTGTCAGGGGACTCATCTTGTCTTTATTTATAAATTTAACACTAAGAACTATATCACAGTGTATTTACAGACTCGATTATCTTATACAATTGTGATACCGGAAGACAAGAACCACGGTGCGTCCGCACTCGTTCGTGGTTCCGGCGATACTCGCTTTGTCAACACTTTTCCTTGGCACCCCTTCCGGTGGGCCTTGCGACACCGCTCGATTAAAGACTTGTTTACACCGTTACCCGTGATCGGACGCCAAGTTCAGTCCGATCTTAACACATTGTACGCCGGTGGCATCTGAGACATTTAAAGTCTGAGCGCTGGCACCGTATCGACCGCTTAAAGCCTCGACGCCGGCATGATTCGCTTGTTGACGACCAATGAATAGGTGAAGAAAATATTAAAAAATTTTATACATTATCGTAAAACACTAAATTTAGTTTGCATACTCGTTATATGCAATTTAACGATAACGAAAAATTAATAATAAAAAAAATTAATTTACAATTAAAAATTGTCGGCGTACAAACGATAGACTTTGAAACCCGCGTTTTCGCGGGGCCGGCGCTCGAGCGATAGACTTTGAATCCCGCGTTTTCGCGGGGCCGGCGTACAATGTGTTAACCCATTGCCGCACACTTTTTATTTCGAAGTGGCGCACAGAAACACACTTTTTTTTCAATTGTTTATGTCTACCAGATGAAATTGAGCGTAACTTGTATATTTGGAAGTGAAAATGATCACATTAATTAACTGGCATGCTATACGTTCTTTGTTCGATGCATTACTTAACCAGGAACAAGTGTACAAACGCTGTACTTTTTTTAATAATTAAAATTTGCATGACGTCTATAGCCGTCATTTGCCTACGTATCGACAAAAATTTGACGGGTATAGCCGTCATTCGCGGCAATGGGTTAAGGGTTCATCCACAGTGTCGCAACAATATGTATTACTATGGCGTTGGCGAATTAAGTTTAATATAATTATGTAAAATAACATTGGTGTTATAAATACGTGAAGAAATATATGTTATTTTTAAAAACATTTGGTGGAAAGATAGTTTTTGAGCTAGACGTGAATGGATATAATGGATATAAATGGAAATGTACGATATAACAACGAGAATAATATATATTTAACTCTCCTACGGTCTTCTAATTCTTTTCCACATAATCGCGCTCTTTTTTGCAGTAACAAAGCTCCTAGAATTTGAGAAAAATTATTATAGTATGTTCGGTATAAAATAAAAATTAGAAAACTCGCATATTAACTCTGATTTTTGTCAATTTTACAACGCAATTGAATTAGAATAAATTGTTGCTTACAAAAGTGCTTTTAAGAATAATTTCGTATTTTAGAGATAGATCACAACTTAATGTTTGAGTCAAGGCGATCAGTTTTAGAAATAATCTTTCATATGTCGCGAGTTCATTATTTTTAATTTTTAATTTCAAGATATGAAATGTAAAATACGAGAAACTTCGTCACCCGTCCGTAATGTGTTAACAATACTCTCTTCATATTTTTCTCAAAATTAGAAAATTTCTTTGGGAGAAGAAAATACGACCCAAGGACCGCAGCAAGGTTAACTCTTTGTACTTGAACACTTTGAACTTTTTTCCTCAATTCCCTTCAGTTTTTCTAGCTCTTTCCATCCTCGTTTCCTCTTTCCACCACTTTTTCCAATTACCAATTATACTTTATTTTAATAATCTAAATGATTCTATTGTGAATTTATTGTGATTTTATTCCAATTATCAATTATTAACTCTGTGACGTTAGTCGGTTTGAAAATTCATTAAAAAAGAAAATAAAAGAAAAATTACAAGTAACAAATAATTTAATAGTAGAACTACCGAGAATTAAAATATGCCTGTTTACACCAAAGAAATTAAAATTATAAATGTCTGAAAAAATACATAACTCCGGAGAAACAAATCTTCATGTATATTTTTTATAAAAAATCGCGAAGAATCTTCGGAAATTTATAGAATTTGTATAAAAAATTACAAGTAACAAATAATTTAATAGTAGAACTACCGAGAATTAAAATATGCCTGTTTACACCAAAGAAATCAAAATTACAAATGTCTGAAAAAATACATAACTCCGGAGAAACAAATCTTCATGTATATTATTTATAAAAAATCGTGAAGAATCTTCGGAAATTTATAGAATTTGTATAAAAAATTACAAGTAACAAATAATTTAATAGTAGAACTACCGAGAATAAAAATATGCCTGTTTACACCAAAGAAATCAAAATTACAAATGTCTGAAAAAATACATAACTCCGGAGAAACAAATCTTCATGTATATTATTTATAAAAAATCGTGAAGAATCTTCGGAAATTTATAGAATTTGTATAAAAAATTACAAACCGATCATTTTGACCGCCTTGGTAGTTCTAGTGTTAAATTAACACGTTGACTGCCACGGTGGTCATACGTGACCGGAGATTGTTTCTTCTGTAGCGCCATGGTCGTCGGTGACCAGAGTGCTTCAAATGTTTATAATTGTAAAAATTAAATGAATAATATTCAATGAATTTTGAACATCATCGCTATTAGAGAATACTTTGAAACGAAGTGTGCACTATTCAACGATTAAAAATTTTTATCGGAAGATCAAAAATAAGAGATTCATTTTTATCGAATCTTCTGTCTACCGGTGTGGCATCCTGAGCATAACGTGTGATTTCGGCGTGGCGGTCAACGTGTTAAGAATTACAAAAGAGTATTTGTTCGATGAATTCGGTAGACCAACGAACGATCCAGCGAACGTAACGAAACCTAATCGCAATAACCAACAAGCAATGAAGCAATCAATCGAGGATCATCGTCTCGAAGGTCCTTATATCTCTTCTATCGCCACTATTCTACTTCTAGCGTTTTTCGTCTTCAATTTCTCAGTTGTTTACTTAATATAAAAAATGTTTAACACGTTCCGTGCCAGTCTGATCTTTATACACTTTCCGTTCAGGCTAGACGCTTTGCGATTAAATAATTTTGCTTCTAACACATGCTTTACAACCTGTGCAATAATACAAAGACCATATTTATCGGGAAAAGGGAGCACAGTTTTTAGAAACTTCTTCGTTTTACAATGAAAATTCCAAATGACTCGAACGGAAAGTTCAGAAACGGAACGTGTTAATAAGAGGATAAAATTTTTACTCTGGCAAAAATATCATTTTGGTAAAAATCACGCAACGTAGAGTGTAATGGGGCGCGTGAAATGTTAAACCTCGATTATAAATATCGTGAAGTGTGAGGTAACTGTTGGCAGTTACGATCAATATGCATATTAAATATGTTTGTTTTGATATTTTTCTTTTATACATCTTTCGGCTACGAAAAAAGAAGTTTAGAAAGAAAAGAAAAGCGCGACTCCGCATCGATCGATGAAACAAAAATAGAAACAGGAAATCGACAAAACAGGAACCCGCCTTAACCAATTGCATAATATATTGCGATACTTCGACAGTGACATTGACCAAATTAATTTTTTTTGTATTTTAATTAGATACTGGTTTCTAGGAAGCATCAAGTGTGTTATTTTTTGACAACAAAATTCAAGGATGTTTAAAGCATACTTATTTATAGCAAAGATGTTAAAGTAAATGAAGAAATACACGATAGAAGAAAGATAAATTTTTATCCATTTTTATTTATTTTTATTTATTTTTTTTTTTTAATTACAGAAAATCCCTAAAAATGTATCCCAGTAAATTTATAAAATTTCTATAAAAAATTACAAATTGGTCACTTTGACGACCTTGGTAGTTATAGTGTTAATAGTAAAATTGTTTGAGATCAGTTTATAATTGTTTATTGTAAATTCAAAGTGAATGAAGAAATACACGATACAAGAAAGATAAATTTTTATTCATTTTTATTTATTTTTTTTAATCATAGAAAATTCGTATAAAAAATTACCAATTGGTCATTTCAACGACTTTGGTAGTTATAGTGTTAACTTTAAAATTGTTTAAGATCTGTTTATTGTTGTTCATTGCAAATTTTATATTTTGTTTGTATTCTTTACCGTATTTTAAATTTATAAATTTTTTAATTTGCATACGCAAGAAGTTGTAAATTTTACCAATATAAAAGTAGAAACATTTCAAAAGTATATGATACAAATAAAAACCTTTTACAATGACAGGATAATAAAAAATTCATATGACGAAATACTGAAATCAGACTAAAATCACGTGACTTAGAGACGAGTTTTGAAGGTCGGGCATTAGCGTAGCATGAATTGAAAAAGGAAGAATATTACATTTTTAAAAACGCAGTAACGAAGAGAAAAAAATTTTTCTTAGAAGAATTAATTAAATTCATTCGTCTGAACCTGATATAACAGTTTGCATTTCATTTCGATGAAAGCAATTCCAAGGAAACGTCGAAGTTGATCCCGTCGTTGTAAAACATCGATATCTTTTATTCTTAAATCAGGCTTCCAATCGGTGTTTTTAAATAAACTGATTCAACACGAACAATTTTCTTCCAGAAAAATTTCTATCGACGATTCGCCAATCCAGAACTTTTATTAAAGAAACTTTTCGAAATAACTTATGACACTAACAATAAGAACAACAATAAAATTCGGATTAACACAACAAACAAAGTTCTGCAGTTGTTAAACAATTTTGCAGCCTTATGATTTATTTCTTCTTACATTCTTTCTTTATTAATAATTTTATTTTATTATTATTATTATTATTATTATTATTATAATAATTAGTATTATAATATTTTAGTATTATATTTAGTATTATATATTTTACTATTATAATATTTAAATTATTAATTATTAGTATAATAATAATTATTATTATTAGTATTATTACTATTATTACTATTACTACCACTATTATTATTGTTGTTATTATTATTATTATTATTACTACTATTATTACTATTACTACCACTATTATTATTGTTATTATTATTAGTATTATTACATCTTAATCGCGCGAAGTAATTACCTGAATAATAAAAAACAAGATTTTGTTTATTCGATAATAAAAGGAAATTTATCAATAAAATAAAAATGTCATAAACATTTACAATTTGTTTTCTCTTAAAAACAAAAAATTCTTTTAAAAAGTCAAATTTTTCTAATGTTTTTTAAAAATATTTTGCCACTGCAATATAGGACATCAAAAACCATAGGTCTAACTTATGTTAAACTGTAGTTAAATAAACTATAGTTAAACCTAGGTGTAACTTTGAATTTAATATTTTTTTCTGTCATACGGTTTCGTAAATATTCACGATGATAGAAAAACTCATAATTTATTGGAGAAAAATAATTTATTATATCGTTATATATTTTAATAATAATTTACTTTATTTATTTATCCTGAAAATCTTATCCAGTTTCGATGTTAACCTCATTTAAACTGCATTTCTGCACGTTTCAATTTCTTTTTTTTATTTTTTGAGTTGTCGAACTTTTCTTGTTACTATTAAGAAATCGTTAAAAAAAAAAAAAAAAAAAAAATACAAAACGACTGAAATTAATAATAGAACTATCAGAAATTAAAGTATACTTGTACCAAAGAAATCAAAATTATAGATATTCGACAAAGTACTTAATTTAAAAGAAACGATCTTTTATCTATATTTTTCGAAAGAATCACGAAAAATCTTTAAAAAGTACACAATTTTACATTCATAAAACTTCTTTAAAAAAATCTTTTGATAATTCTAATATCAAAATAAAGAGAAACCGGTGCAAAATTCGAAGAATTAACAACAATCACGAATCAAGGCTGAGAAAAATCGTTCCTGGTGGCCGTTGCTTCCTTAACGGGTTTCGCCCCGTAAAGCGGACGAAACAAGCAAATAACGAACGACATAAAAGTGTGGAATGCGGTCAACGTTCCGGAATGTTCAATCGTGTAAAATCGTTGAACACAGGTTTCACGGGCAGACCCAAAAATATGAGTCTGAATTTGATAAAAAAAAAATCGAAAATATTTCTAAAATCCACTATACTTGAATATAAGACTTAAATTATTACTTCCATCACTATTTTTATTACTATCAAGAAATTTTAGAATTTTAGTACAGAGTCTTAAAATAGAATTTTTATTCATTTTATTCCTGGAATATTGAACGTATTTTAAATCATCCAATACTTCTTTCTTTTTACCATATACATACAATGATATCTATTATATAATGTCTATTTTTATAATCTAATCGAAAAATAATTTATTTATAATCTATTGCATAATAAATGATATCTATTATATCGTATCAATATATGACAAATTTATCAATCACTGAATTGTTTTTTATTTTTTTCAATTATTAAAAGGAAATAGTATAGTTTCGTTAACTTTTAGATCCCAGCCTTGCTTTTTATACTACTTCAGTGTTTCATACAACACGAATTCAAATAACACATTTATAATTTATTACAGAATAAATGATATCTATTATATCATATGAATATATTAGAAATTTATCAATCACTGAATTGTTTTTTATTTTTTTCCTTTTGAAACTTTACTGTCACCCGAATATGGGTGACGTGGCAGTTAACGTATTAATAAAAAAAAAAAAAAAATTGTTTATTATATGTAAGTATTTATGAAACCCAATATTTTTTTGTGCGGTTTCTTTTATGAGGTCCCTATCTACTTAAAAAAAAAAAAAAAATTGTTTATTATATGTAAGTATTTATGAAATTTCCCAATATTTTTTTGTGCGGTTTCTTTTATGCGGTTCCTATCTACTACATAAAAACAGGTTTTGCTGTATATCATTCCAATGCAAAATAAAGAAAAAAAAAAAAGAAAAATCCACCGCAGCCACGTTGCATCCCGAAACATCGTTCAAGTGCAAGCCGCGATGTAAACGTTATACGTAATAGCCAAACAGTTAAACGGACCAATTAAATCCCGGCTAACCGTAAATCAAAGAACCAATTAACCGAGAAAGAGCAAGGAAGCTACAACAAACCTTCGTATCGACGAATTCGCGGTCTACTAAACCGCCCAACAAACCGAGAAACCAGTAGCCTTCGAGATGCTGCATCGTCATACAGGAGTTAAACGACTCGTATCGAACACGACACTTGCGAACAGGAGCTCCGCACACACGCGAAGAGTCCTCTTTTCAAGCCAGAAGATAAAAAGAAGGGTGGAACAAAGGGTGGGTCAGGAGGGTTGTTTTGCGCGAGAAATGAAGCGAGGACTCGGTGTTGGGCTTGCATCGGTCGCGAGTGTGCCGTCGAGGGTCTCGTTTAAGAGTCCAAGGTCACTCAAGGACCTACTTCTTCTAGACGATGAACCCGGGGAGCGAAATCAGAACGAGACGGGTGGAAGAATTCTTCGAGTGTTCGGGAGAGAAAATTGAAAAAGTAAAGAGATAAAAGTGGCCGATTGTGTGTGTCGAGTCTTTTTACGAGACATGGCTGCGTGTGGGATGATTGGAGAAGGGAAGAGGGAAAATTTAAGGGAACTTTTGGCGAGGTTAATTGCGATGGAAATATCGAGTGTGAAAATTATGTTACTTGGTGGAGGTTCGTTTGAATATTGAAGAAGAGTGTTTGAGCGTTTTTGCGTGGATTCGATGGAAGCCTTTTTGGCGAGTGGAGGCAACAGTTTGGTTACTCTGTGTAATTACGATTTATGTTTTTGGTGTATTCATTTTTTGTAACTACTGGTAG
>SMSQ01019858.1:10315-30262 GCA_019453375.1 Ctenoplectra terminalis | reverse complement strand
TCTCGAGATACTAATATTAGCCGATCTCTTCCGGTATTCAAACTATCTCGGACTCACCCTACGTAACAATATTATAATAATACTTATAATAATTATTCATTATTAACATATTCACGACAGGTGATTTTCGACGCGACGCTTAGCTCAGAAGACCGCGCATAATGTTTAAAAAACTGTACCTGAACGCGGCAAAGGTCTGCTATTTAAATTTTCAATACGAGAATAATAAATAGATTTATATATTATGATTATAAAAATTTACCGATTGCAAAAAATTATAGAAAAGCCCTAAAAATGCGCCACTGTAAATTTATAAAATTTCTATAACAAATTACGAGCCGGTCATTCTGAATGGTACGATGGTTCTAGTGTTAAACGTATATTCTCGATTCGACCACCGGTGATTTCATAGTAAAAATAGAAAAATAACTGAGCGTTAGAACTGTGGATACTTTAACAATATTGTTACATGTGTTATACATCGCGTAAGCCTGTGAGAAAGCAAGAAAATTCATCGTGTTTCTTCTCGTGCCCATTCAACTCGGGTTTATGAATAATTGATGGATTTTAAGTAAATGCACAAGGCATCAACATTGTAATCCACGCATGTTAGTTGCGATTATTACACGCGTTTGTACGTATTAGGCGATAATAATGCGGCTGATTGCAATAATGTTTGCACGCGATACGCTGGCTTTCAGAGCGTTGTTTAAACAAGGCCAAATTGACAGCCGTGAAATCGTTGGATTAATTTATGGCCACGCTCGCCATTAGTTAAATCTAATTGTAACATGAATATTCCGCGCGTTATGTAATTAACGTCGAATTCTTCGAAGCGAAATCGCGTTACGGGTATTTTATATCTTTTTTTTTTTCTTTCTTCATTTGCGTATTGTTTGGGAATATTAACCCTCTGTGGGACCGTGTGACTTAAAAGTTACAAACTGATGTATCTATATTTAAAAAAATTAATTTTGTTAGTAAAATTTTCCTCCAAGAAACCCCAATTTTGTTCCTTATAATGCTATTCATACAAGCGCGCATATCAAATCGGCCCGTGGCATTCTTCGCATGTACTCCGTAAAATGCATGCCACTAAAAGGGTTAAAAACGGAGTCGCAAGAATAAGCGCTTATATTTCCGCACGATAGCCAAAATCAAGCCGGTGTTAGCGATGTATCCGCGCTCGAATGAACCGGTCGATAAAGTGTTAACAAATGGGAAGAGATGATGAAAAGTAACGGACGATGTATCGATGATTAAAAATAAATGTNATTTCATAGTAAAAATAGAAAAATAACTGAGCGTTAGAACTGTGGATACTTTAACAATATTGTTACATGTGTTATACATCGCGTAAGCCTGTGAGAAAGCAAGAAAATTCATCGTGTTTCTTCTCGTGCCCATTCAACTCGGGTTTATGAATAATTGATGGATTTTAAGTAAATGCACAAGGCATCAACATTGTAATCCACGCATGTTAGTTGCGATTATTACACGCGTTTGTACGTATTAGGCGATAATAATGCGGCTGATTGCAATAATGTTTGCACGCGATACGCTGGCTTTCAGAGCGTTGTTTAAACAAGGCCAAATTGACAGCCGTGAAATCGTTGGATTAATTTATGGCCACGCTCGCCATTAGTTAAATCTAATTGTAACATGAATNATTCGAAAAAAGGTATCAGTTTTTTTTTATTCCAACGTAGTAGTATATTATTTTAGATTTCGAAAGTCCAAAAAGATGTTTTGAACTTCAGAAAAAATTACAAAATATCTAAAATATAATGCGTAGTCCTTAGCTCGGTATCGTTTTCCAAGAAACAATAATAATAGAGAATAATGTTTGAGAAACGATACCAATTTCCGAGACCCACCACGAGGAGGTGACTACGCAAGGGTCTCACTTATAATTTATTCAGAGAGTANGGGAATATTAACCCTCTGTGGGACCGTGTGACTTAAAAGTTACAAACTGATGTATCTATATTTAAAAAAATTAATTTTGTTAGTAAAATTTTCCTCCAAGAAACCCCAATTTTGTTCCTTATAATGCTATTCATACAAGCGCGCATATCAAATCGGCCCGTGGCATTCTTCGCATGTACTCCGTAAAATGCATGCCACTAAAAGGGTTAAAAACGGAGTCGCAAGAATAAGCGCTTATATTTCCGCACGATAGCCAAAATCAAGCCGGTGTTAGCGATGTATCCGCGCTCGAATGAACCGGTCGATAAAGTGTTAACAAATGGGAAGAGATGATGAAAAGTAACGGACGATGTATCGATGATTAAAAATAAATGTACGCCGGAATATTTGGTAATAAAAATTAGTGTCGAGGAACGACATTACTTATGGGGTAACCTAATAATTACACGCTGAACAGAAAGAAAAATCAGAAAGCTATGACCCGTTAACCCTCTATGGGACCGTGTGACTTAAAAGTTACAAACTAATGTATTGGGTTGTCCGGAAAGTTCGTGCCGATTTTTAAAGAAAATTCAAACACAACACATTTAAATTTCCTTATACATTTAGTAAATTATATGTTCCATTTTGTTCTATAACCTTTCTCCGTCTCTCGCGTAACTTGAATATCCCATCCTTGCAAAACTTCTTAGATTTTTCGGCGAAGAACTTTTCCATATTTAACACCAGAACTACCGTACCAGTTAAAATGACTGGTTCGTAATTTGTCAAAGAAATTTTAGAAATTTGCAGTAGCGCATTTTTAGAGATTTTCTATAATTTTTTAAACAAAATATGCACAAAGAATTATTACCTCTGATATAAGCATTTTTTCAAATACTTATCGTTTCGATTTCTTTGCTACAGATAAGTCTATTTTAATCGTCGGTAGTTTTACAAACTTTTATCTAAAGATACCTGAAGTATCATTCCTTAGAATATATACGCGTGTCATTTGTTTTCAATCATTTCGACATATTCAGACCTGTTCTAATGGCACCTACCGAAAATCGGCACGAACTTTCCGGACAACCCAATATCTATATTTTAGAAAATTAATTTTGTTTAATTATCACTGCACTATTAAATTTGATTACTGTATTACTGTAATGACACCACGATCCATCTACAATAATTATTAGTTACAACATTTTCAAATGAAAGTGAAAAACTGTAACCAATCGTAATTTTTTCTCCGATAAGCAGAAAAAATTCGGGCTATAGAGGGTTAAATATTTTACGGTATAACGAAACGATATAGAATTCGAAAAAAGGTATCAGTTTTTTTTTATTCCAACGTAGTAGTATATTATTTTAGATTTCGAAAGTCCAAAAAGATGTTTTGAACTTCAGAAAAAATTACAAAATATCTAAAATATAATGCGTAGTCCTTAGCTCGGTATCGTTTTCCAAGAAACAATAATAATAGAGAATAATGTTTGAGAAACGATACCAATTTCCGAGACCCACCACGAGGAGGTGACTACGCAAGGGTCTCACTTATAATTTATTCAGAGAGTAGTAAATGGCACGTGAACGTCGAAATAATTGTCTCAATTAATTATTAAGTACTAAAAGAGTATAATTCTATTTTTCCAAATAGTGAAATGTTTAATTAACCCTCTATAGCCCGAATTTTGTCTGGTTATCGGAGAAAAAATTACGATCGATTACAGTTTTTCACTTTGATTTGAAAATGTTTAAATTAATAATTACTGTAGATGGATCGTGGTATCACTGCGGTAATACAGTAATCAAATTTAATAGTGCAGCGATAACCAAACAAAATTAATTTTTTGAAATACAGGTACATTAATTTGTAACTTTTAAGTCACACTCAATATCGACGAAAATTCAATTTTAATATAATGTGTGTACTTACGAGTTTTCACGTATGATACATTTTGAATTGTAATTCGGAAATTTTAAAGGTTAGCTCTCTTTGTTTTAATTTCAGTGAAGTAAGTGGATAGGCGAATAAGATAACGCGATTATAAAAAGTAAAAAGTGTTGGGTTTCGCTTGTGTCGTATTGAAAATAGTATTTATAAATGATAGGTATAAAAAATAATAAGGAAGCTGTTTTGCAAATGCAAAATAATACGAATGTGCTAAGTTATTAAATAATTATATGATTTGAACGAATGAATTTAGTACTGAATTATTTAATACTGTTTCTAATATTGGTGCATTTAATTATGAATTTAATTAATCCTCTATAGCCCGAGTTTTGTCTGCTTATTGGAGAAAAAATTACGATTGATTAGTTTTTCACTTTGATTTGAAAATGTTTAAATTAATAATTACTGTAGATGGATCGTGGTGTCGTTACACTAATAGTGCAGTGATGACTAAACAAAATTAATTTTTTTAAATATAGATACATCAGTTTGTAACTTTTAAGTCACACGGTCCCACAGAGGGTTAATTACAATTTATAATGGAAACTAAAAAAAAATTCTAAAAGTGAAGAAATGTAATTTATACGTGCAATTTATTCACATAATCAACCCTCGAATGTTATGAGTGAATTTCTACACAGCTTTGAATTTTTTGAATCAATAACATATAACACTGAAATAATATTTAAAGTAATTGTTTAACGTTAGAATTTATATTTTTAAATTAATATCGTACTTACCTGTAATTAACTAAAATAAAAAAAAAAAACAAAAAAGAGTGAATATCAGGGTTAATTAAATATTTGATAAATTAGTGTATTCTATCACAAAAATTCCTTTTCTGTTAACGATACGATTTAATATACTGTTTTAATTTTTAAAATATGGTTAATTATTAATTTTTATTAATTTTTCTTTTTTTTTTATTAAATGTGTATCGATTTTGGTACCAAGAGGATAGCAGAGGACAAGTCGGTAACATTTTGTTAGGAAACATTTATTTATTACCTGTGAAAATAATATGCAAGCAACCTCGGTTGTAATGTTACTGTTATAATATCTTACAGCGGCGCGACGAATGTAATTAATATTTAAAAACATGCAGAAAAATGTAAATACACTAATGAATCTACCTGTAGTCGGTAAAAGTTATCGTCGGTCGATGGTGGCTTAGAAACTTGGACGTGTTTATTTGAATATTTATTTTTAACAATTGCTGCGCTAACGTGCGAACGAGGAAAATGTTTCCTGTTAAGAGTTTAACTATTTATACATTTGATAACCAGTAAGTTTAATTCTCTTTCAATGCTTATGATGGAATGGATTAATTAATTTTAATTACCTTCAGTTTACAGCTATTTTATATCTAATTTGCAACGAAATAGAGTTATGATTTTCATTAATACCCTGATGTTCTTGTATGAATCTTATAACTCTCTCAATGTTGGCAAAAATTACGCCTTAATTAAGTTCGCCTGTTACACGCCTAATTATAAACGAGTTAAAGCGAATTTATTAATCACTGCTAATTTATCGACGTAAAATTTTAATTTATTGTAATCGAATAAAATAAAATAGCTGAATTATTAAATTAATTAATTGATGATTTACTGCAATCGAGTTTAATATTTCCTGTTTATTGTAAATACATGTTTTAGAACACTTTATAGCAATTGTAATAATTAATCATCTGTTTGTTCATTATCAAGTTTGTTTAGTTATTAACATTTACCAATATAAATATAATTTTTCAGTTGTGTCTACTTAGATTGTAACGCAGTTCGATATATTTCGTACAATTTAAAAATGGACTCTCAAAGAACTGATATTTTATCTATTTATAAGAAATACACAATTTTATAGTAAACACATAAGTCAAATTTAAAAATTTTATTTACTTCAAATATACGAAGTGTAGATCTGTTCTGAAGCCAGTTTCATAGCAGTAATCGGGTTCTGGGAATACTGAAATTTTCCAGAATCCCCGCATAGTCAAAAATCCTGAAATTTTAGGAAATTTTAATATAATCGAGAATCCTGAAATTTTATAGAATTCTGACATAATCTAGAATCCTGAAATTTTCAGGAATCTCGACATAATCGAATATCCCGAAATTTTAGAGAATTGTGATATAATTGGGATTTGGAAAATTTCGAGAATCTTAACATAATTCAGAATCCCCAAATTTACTTACATAGTCGATCAGCCGTAAATTTTCTAGAATCCTAACATAATCGAGAATCCTCAAATTATCGAGAACCCTGATATAATTGAGATTCCTAAAATTTTCCAGAATTCCGATATTATCCTAAAATTTTCGGGAATCCCTATATAATCGAGAATACCCAAATTTTCGGAAATCCCTACATAATCGAGAATAGTAAAATTTTTGAGAATCTTCATATAATCAGGATTTCTAAAATTTTCAAGAATTCCCCACATAATCGAGAATACTAAAATTTTCCAGAATCCTTATATAATTAGAATTCCTAAAATTTTCCAGAATTCCAACATTATCCCACAATTTTCGGGAATCCCTACCTAACCGAGAATTCCAAAATTTTCGGGAATCCCTACCTAATCGAGAATCCCCAAATTTTCGGGAATCCCTATATAATCGAGAATTATAAAATTTTGGGGGAATCTCTACATAATCGATAATCCGGAAATTTTCTAGAATCCTAACATAATCGAGAATCCCCAAATTCTCGAGAAACCTAATATAATTGAGATTCCTAAAATTTTCTACAATCCTCATATAATCAGGATTCCTAAAATTTTCGTGAATTCCAATGTTATCCCATAATTTTCGGGAATCCCTATATAACCGAGAATTCCCCAATTTTCTGGAATCCCTACATAATCGAGAATACTAAAATTTTCGAGAATCCTGATATAACCAGTATTCCTAAAATTTTCGAGAATCCTGATATAATTAGGATTCCAAAAATTTTCGAAAATTCGGACAGTATCCCAAAATTTTCGGGAAACCCTACATAATCCAGAATCCCAAAATTTTCGGGAATCCCTACATAATCGAGAATCCCCAAATTCACGAGAAACCTAATATAATTGAGATTCCTAAAATTTTCCAGAATCCTCATATAATCAGGATTCCTAAAATTTTCGTGAATTCCAATGTTATCCCATAATTTTCGGGAATCCCTATATAACCGAGAATTCCCTAATTTTCAAGAATCCCTACATAATCGAGAATACTAAAATTTTCCAAAATCCTGATATAACCAGTATCCCAAAATTTTCGGGAATCCCTACATAATCCAGAATCCCAAAATTTTCGGGAATCCCTATATAATCGAGAATCCCAAAATTTTCAGGAATCCCTATATAATCGAGAATCCCAAAATTTTCGAGAACCCTCTACATAATCGAAACTCCCGAAATTCTCAAGAATCCACAAATAATCAAAAATCCAAAAATTTTCAATTTCTCACCTCTAATACTTACAAAAAAAAAAAAAAATAAAATAAAATAAAAGAAAAATAGCAAGTCAATAAATTAAATAAACTATAAGTAAAAATGCGACACTTTGCCACGAAAAGCGTTCAAACGACCCCATACTCAAGCAAGGCAACGATAAAGTAATTTATTCAAAGCACCACGAGAAATAGTGGTATGAACAAGCATCGTCCCAAGGTGCACGCAATTTTTACGACGAACAACCCCTCATCGAACGACAAACTGTATCGTGTGCTTGTCCGTCAACGATCTATCATCGGTATTCCTCTCCCTCTTTTTACCATTTTCCCAGCCGGCTGTCTTTCGCTCCTATTACAGAAATATCAGCCCGTATTGATTATGCCAACGGTGTAGTCCGAGCGACGTGTTACTATCGATCGCGGATAGAGACGCGTGGGCGGAACGTGGACGTTCCAGTTTTCTCGACCCGAATTGCCTGTTTCTTTTCCTACCGCTCATTTCAATTTCAACCGATTCTCTAGCTGGCAAAACCACCTATGTGTATAGTTCGTTTTCGGCGAACGCCGCTTCGATCCGGAGCTGAAGTCGGATTTTCGTGGTATGCAAATGGTGTTCGTTGAATTTTCATGGGAATCGTTTGCTACTTTTTTTTTTTTTTTTTTCTCTTAGTTCGGCGGTCGATGGAGGTTTTGCTGGTAGAAATTGTGGGGTGGTTTTGGTTCGATGGATGTGAAAGAAATTTATATTCCGATGGAGTTACCTTAATTTATGGATAATTGAAAAGTTTTTCTTTTTTAGGAATTAAATTGGAATAAGATTTTTTTATTAATATGTTTTATAATTATATTTATATTTTTTATTAATTTTGCAACGTCGTATCGATTACATATTTAGGCAACGATGCTGTGGGTTGAAAGTAGTATGATAAATGTGATTCAAGATTAGAATGCTTTTTTTTTTATTGTCTTAGTTAATTCAGAAGAATGTTGTTATTATTGTAAGAATGTTGTATTGTAGACATTTATTTGTGAAACTTTTAGAAGTTTTGGAAAACTTATTCATTTTCTTTGTAATTTAGGTTTTATGGTTTGTGTTGTTTATATTAAGAGATGATAAATTAAAAATTTTATTAGGGAGAATTTTTTGGAGAACAGTTTGTAATCTAACACTAATTCATTTCTTGTGTCAATTTGACATATTTATTTTTTGTAAAAGGTCTCTTGTATAACAATTTAATAGCTAATAATATTAGTGAAACTTGTAGACCTTTGTTGTACAAATAATTTTTACAGTTTTACAAGTTACAAGTTAAATCAATAATATTACACGATAAATATGATTTTACAAGGTATAAATATTTACAAGTCTTAGAAAATTTATTCATTTTCTTTACAACTTGAATTTTATGATTTATGTTGTTTATATTAAGAGATGATAAATTAAAAATTTAATTAGGAAGAATTTTTTGAAGAACAATTTAATCCAACCCTAATTCATCCCTCGTGACAATTTGACACACTTTTTATAAATGTAACAAAACAATACGCCTTACGCATCGTTTCATTATTTGTTAATATAGAAAAATTTCATTTTTCCATTTTCAATAACAGAATTTGCAAATTTAATTATTTATCTTTTTATTATATCGATTTTTTTTATCACAGCGTCGATTTAACATTAACCCTCTATAAACGGAATTTTGTTCGCTTATCGGAATAAGTCTTAGAATTAATTACAGTTTCTCGCTTTGATTAAAATATTTTTTGACCAATAATTCCTATAAATGCACTGTCTGCTATTAACCCTTTGCACTCGACTGGCGCCGCTACATAATTTTCTTCAGAGATTAAGTTTCAAATTAAATTCTGTATCTTCGTCAATTCAAACGCTTCGTTTGTTCTAAAATAAAGTAAATTAACCAAGTAAATAAAAAATCGCAAACATTTATAATTTTCTGTTTCTCTTTCCAAAAGAACGCTAAGTTTTCACAGCAGTCCTTTGAAATTTAAAAAAGTTCGCGAGTGAGAAGAGTTAATATAGTGGTATAGTAATAAAATTTAAGAGTACTGTGATAAGTAAATAAAATAGAATTTCAAAATGTAAATACACGAGTGCATAACTTTTAAGTCACATTGCCTTAGAGGGTTAACGCTAGAACTACCGGCGATTAAAGTAGAGTTATTTGTACCAAAGAAATCAAAATGATAGGTATTTCGAAAAATACCTATAATAAGGGTAACAATTCTTTATGCATATTTTTTACAAAAAATTGCGGAAAATCCTCAAAAATTCATTATTGTAAATTTCTAAAATTTCTACAAGAAATTATGAACAAGTCATTTTGACTTGTTCGGTAGTTCTAGTGTTAAGGAACAAATTAAACTGGAAAAATGAGGAATAAATGAAGATTAACAGCGTTATATTATACTATAAATAATCGTAAAGCATTTGTTTCTTTTTCTTTTCCAAAAATTGTATTCGAATAAAATATATTTGAGTTGATAAAATCTTCGGTGATACTTAATCATTCGTTTAGAATTATTCGAGACGGATGCATAATTTTTTGCAACGCACAATGATAAATGAGAAATTTAAATGAAGCTTGTGTAGATACCCTCGATAATTGCGAAATAACGTGCAACAAGGTTAATGAAACGCGGTGCTTTTGTCGTTTAAAAATTTCACGATTTCCCTCAGCAACCCGTAATGTACAAGACGATTAATGTTTCAACGCAACTACGGCTACTTTTCTGCGTGACCTCTTCCCCTCTTTCGATTAATTTATCCATGTCGTTTCCACAAAAATCACGTCCATCAAACATTCTCCCAATGAAAACTTACAGGCTTATTTCTAGTTTTGGATGTTTCTCAATTTTTCTGATACCTCTAAGTTTTTTTTATTAATTCATAGAAATTAACGTTCAATTTAGAATTCATTTTTTTACTACTATTTTATTAGTAGTAAATATATTATAACTATATTATAAATATAATATAACTATATTATAAATATTATATTATAACTATATATAACACTATATTATAAATATAACTATATTATATTATTTTAAGTTAGAAATTATGCTTACATTTACAATTTAATTTCTTATATTTTTTTTAAATTCGTAGCAGGTTTACTGGAAATAAAAATAAAGGAAACATACTACTAAATGATATCTGCATTATATCTTATTAAAATTTTGAGTTTCTGTATCCAATGGTAATTGTTTATTTTGTAAGACGCATATACGAGTAAACCGCACCGAAATACAGATTTTTGTAGTTAATTGGTTACTAAAACATGTGAATTATTGACAATTTAATGAGTTAAAGTAATATTTACTATCTTCTTAAGAAATCGACTCATTGCAAACTGAAATTATCTATTAATAAAAATTTGCCAATACTGTATTAAAACGTTAACATTTAGTGGTCTTAGAGTTATTGTATTTTAGAGTTATTGGTCGGATATAAAATTGTTGTAGCTTTGTGAAGGATCTTGGCAATATGTGTTCGTATTTTGAGGATTGAATTTGCATAGAAAAATAGTGGGTTATTAAATGTGTGAAAGGGACTTGGTTTTAGCACTGTTTTGAATTTTTGGGAATAAGAATTATAAATGGTAGTTGTTTGGAAGATTAGGAGTCTTTAAATATTTTTTTCAATTTTTTATAACATAGAAATTATGATACACTGCCGCTTATAAATGCGGTATAAATAACAAAAATACGTTATATGATAAATACTTGCAAACTTCTATCTATAGTAATTATTCATCGATCAAAATAATCACAAATATGTAACGAGCTCACAATTTTGTCCGGTACTGTATATTGCAGTACACAAAATGTTTCGAAGACCTCTACAGAAGCTTCTTCGATGCGTTCTGTGTTTTAAAAAAATACAAAAAATATTATATTAAATCCTTCATTTATTTTTTCATAAAAAGAAATTTTGCAGACCAAATTACTTATATTTCGGGCATGTACTTTTGCACTTACCGAATACAATACGCTATCGCTCATAAGTATCCGGACAATAATAAATTTAAGTTAAGTTTTAAGTTAAATTTCGTATTTTTGTTTTAAAATAAAGCGAGCGAACGAAAGAAATAAAAATCGTAAACATTTATAATATGCTTTTTTCTTTTCAAAACAATACTTTAGGTTTTCCTAACAGTCCCCTGAAACTTAAAAAAGTTTACCAGTGCAGAGGATTAATAGGTAATTTTAAGTTACGATGCGTAGATTCTTTAAGAAGGTAGTAAATGTTACTTTAAGTTCGTAAATTGTCAATAATTTGCATGTTTTAATAAGATTTAATTGATCGACAATAGAACAAATTTTTTTAAATACAGATACATTAGTTCGTAACTTCTAAGTCACACGGCACCATAGAGAGTTAACGCAGCTACCCTCGAGTCAGGTAAAATAAAATAAAACCATAATATAACAAAAAAACGTTCTCTCAAAAATAAACAAGCATCCGGATAGCTTTCAGCGGCGTACATACATTCCCGCAGATTTTCACGAGAAAAGCGTAGACTCGTCCCTGGAAGGGATGGTCGATTGCAAACAATTTTTAAATTCGTAAATTGTCAATAATTTGCATGTTTTAATAAGATTTAACTGATCGAGAATAAAACAAATATTTCTAAATACGGATACATTAGTTCGTAACTTTTAAGTCACGCGGCGCCATAGACAGTTAACGCGGCCACCCTCGAGTCAGGTAAAATAAAATTGAACCATAATATAACACAAAAAACGTTCTCTCAAAAATAAACAAGCATCCGGATAGCTTTCAGCGGCGTACATACATTCCCGCAGATTTTCACGAGAAGAGCGTAGACTCGTCCCTGGAAGGGATGGTCGATTGCAAACAATTTCGCAACAGCAACGACGCGACAAATTACCGACGCGGTCAGAGGGGGCAAAAAAAAAAAAAAAAAAAAAACGAGAAAATTAGTCCCGTTCGCAGAAGGTGTACACGATGTTGTCGCGTACGAGCCTCGGATGCCCGAGGGCCAGCTGGAGGGGGTGGTCGTGTCGAAAAAAGGGGCGCAGTCGCGGCGAACGACCACCCCCGCGGACACGCTCGCTCGCGCGGCGGCTCGTCAGTCTCGGTCAGTCGTCGGCGGCCGAAAGTCGTGCGAAACAGGGAAGCGAGGGAGGAAAGAGAGAAAAGGGGCAGAGTGGGACGAGGGGACGGGGGCCAGGTGAGAGGAACGACGAAGAAAAATAAAAAAAGAGAGCCGCGGTAAGGTCGAGTAATTCGTAGACACGGCGATTGAGAAAGAAATTTAAGGGATGAAGAGGGAAATTGAAAGTAGGAAACTGGGTATTTAGGTTGGTCGGGTTGGAACGAGGAATTCTGTGGAGAACATTGGTAGGACGGTAGGTTGAGTATCGCAGGTGACGAATGGAACGTGCTGGGGGTGAAAAGTTATCGATGGCGAAGAGGTAAGGAGACGAAACGGCAGAGAAGCTCGAGGGTAAGGTCTGTTGTGAATGAAACAGGGGGGTAGGATGGAAATTGCTCGGCTTGTTTGAGGATCGAGCGAATGGTATCGAGGTAACATGGCAGTAAAGGGAAGAAGTGATAGCAATTTGTGGGAGTATCGATTGGGAGAAAGAATCGTATATGGGGCGATACTGTTGTAAGGTAAAAAAAGAGAATCGAGTGTAAAATTTTTAGCATACCGAGACAGTCGTGTTAAAGTCGACGGAAGCGAATCAATTTTATTATCATACGTAAAGCAATCGGTCCTAACGAGTATAATCCGGAAGAGGAATAAAGAAGAAACGCATGGAGACCGAAAAAGAAGGAATACGAAAGCTCCGAAACAAAACATAGAATGCAAACATGCTCTTGTATAAAATTCGGTTAAGAGAACTTAGTCCAAAAAGAAAGAGAAAAAAGAAACAAAGGATCGGAGCATAACACCGCTAAAAATGCAAATGTATAAAATCCAACCGAACGAAAGAACCATCTCGAGCAAATGTTAACCGAGTAACGCAAAGAGAAGCTTTTAAACGCCTGGAAACGACGCGAAACGAGTATAAAAATTCATTTGAAACGAACGAAAAAAAAAAAAGAATTTTATCTTCGTACGTTGCAAAAGAGAAACATCGCCTCGACATCGGGAATAATAACAAGAAAATGAAGCAGAAAAAAAAGAGAGAGAGAAAAAAGAAAAAAACAGGGTCAAAAGCAGACGTGGTCGAATCGAGGGGAGAAACGTGGGCAAGGAAGAGAGAGCACGTTAAACGGGGGCGACAAAGAGGGAAGCGCCGAAGAGAGGCTCGAGGTCCGTCAGTATCGTGGTTTCCGTGGAACTGAACGGAACCAAGCGGAACCGAATGGAACGTCGCACATGTTGGAACGACACCAGGCGACCGGTACCGAGGTTTCACGAGGAAGGTCCGGCCGGTTTTTCGTGTTCAGTTCGTGTGCCGCGCTCGGCCCGTGCGCCGTATCTTATTTCGTTAACGCGATCGTTCTTCTTGCGGACAGGTACGCCGTCGAACGCGTCCCCTGCTAGGACATCCTTAGATCATGGTTGTCGTTTTAACCCTCTACAGCTCGAATTTTGTCTACCTATCGGAGCAAAGATTACGATTGATCGCAGTTCTTCGCTTTGATTCGAAAATTCTTAATAATTAAGCAGTAACAATTGGTATAGATGAATCGTGGTATCGCTGCGGTAATACAGTAATAAAATTGAACGGTACAGTGATAACTAAATAAGATTGATTTTTTAAAATATAGATACGTCAGTTTGTAACTTTTAAGTCACACGGTCCCATAGAGGGTTAACCAGATAAATAAAAAATAGTAAACATTTGTAATTTACTTTTTCTCTTTCCAAAAGTTTTCATAGTAGTCCTTTGAAACTTAAAAAAGTTCACGAGTGCAAAGGGTTAACTTTTAAGTCAAACAGTCCCATAGAGGGTTAACATAGGACAAAAAAATCGACGGTCATCGTATTTGTACAGGCGATAAGAATTGGAGTAATTTTTTAATTTTGTGAAAAACGTTGAAGTCTTCTCTCCACTTTTTTTTTTTTTTTCTTTTTTTTGCTGTGTTTTAGTTGTATGAATTTGGTAACGGTTTCGCTCGGTGTATATTATTAGGTTCGCTTTCGTTCTTTGTTTCGTGCTACAGCAGATGGTATGAGTCGAGAATGTATATTGTTTTACGAAGTAATTTTTAAGTTGGTTGAGAGTCTTGGTAGAGGGAGATTGATGAATTGGTATTGTTGCTTTTTGAATTGGATAGGGTTTTGTTTGAGGGTATAGATAAGTTGATGTTGAGATAGATTTTGGTGAGAGGTAGGAAGGGTAGAGGAGTTTGGTTTTAGGGTGATTCTTCGTGTGTATTTTTATGTTTTTATTTCGTGCTCGTTTGTCGTTTTTGGTTCGGAATATAAAAATTTGTGGTACACATTTGTGTTGTGTGTTTCTACTAAAAAATTCAGAATAATAGGTGTTTGAAAGAAATATAGGATGCAAAGAATTTGATAAATTAATCCTTATGTATACTCGTTGCAGAAAATCACAAAAAATTCCTAGAAATCTACCATTATGAATTTCTACAGTTTATATAAAAATAAATGATTCTTGACTGAATAGTTTTATTTTATTTAGGATGGAATTATTATATTTTTGTATTGAAATGTTGTTACGTATATTTGGTATCCTTTTTTGGAGTTTACGAATTAATGGAATTAACAAAAGTATAATGAAGTGGATAGGGTGATTAGGAACGCGTGGAATGCAGACACGTGGCTCGAAGACGTTTGAAATTGTTCCTTGTAAAGTCACGCGCCATATCCAGGTGCGCGATTACTTTTTGCTGCTCTTTGTTTATAATTTGAAACTGTAAATTGTCAAGTTTGTTTCTCGTAGGTTCTTCTTCAGAAACGTTAAAATATAAACATAAACGTTATTAGTTCTATATTTATTATATCAAATAATTTTAGATATAACAAATTTTTTAATACAACGAGTGAACAACAAATGTTTGTGTTAGGAAATCAAAAATATTTCTATTTTTTATTTGAAATAAGCTTGAACGGAACGAAAATAAAAAAAAAATCTTGATTAAAGTAACTTTTATCGCCATTGCTACTATACAACTCCCATTAATTTATTTACTAATACTAACAAAAATTTTAAGCAAGAATATTTTCATTTCTTCAATAAAAACAAGAAATTTTCTTTATTAAAGTAATTTTAGACGTCATTGTTACTATATATTTCATTAATTTATTTACTAATATTAACAAAAATTTAAAACAAGAATATTTTCACTCCTAGAATAAAAATAAAAATTTTCTTTATTACTTTATTTAATATTAACGAAAATTTGAATCAAGAATATATTCACTCCTAGAATACAAATAAAAATTTCCTTTATTAAAGTAATTTTAGCAGTCATTGCTACTATATATTCCATTAATTTATTTACTAATATTTACAAAAATTTAAAACAAGAATATTTTCACTCCTAGAATAAAAATAAAAAATTTCGAATATTAACGAAAATTTGAAACACGAATATTTTCACTCCTAGAATAAAAATAAAAATTTCTTTATTAATTTATTTAATATTAACGAAAATTTGAAACACGAATATTTTCACTCCTAGAATAAAAATAAAAAATCTTTATCAAAGTAACTTCAACATCCATTGCCACTATATATTCCATTAATTTATTTAATATTAACAAAAGTTTGAAACAAGAATATATTCACTCCTACAATAAAAATAAAAAAATTTCTTTATCAAAGTAATTTTAACAGTCATTCCTACTATATATTCCATTAATTCATTTTAATATTAACAAAAATTGAAAAACAAGAATATTTTCACTCCTACAATAAAAATAAAAAATTTCACTTTCAAACTAACTTCAACATCCATTGCTACTATACACACCATTAATTAATTTATTAATACCAACAAAAACTCGAAACTACCTACCAGTACATACAAACTCACGTTTCCCAACTTCAATTCAACTTCAACCGAACAACCTTATCGGTACATAAATATCCCACGCAAACAAACTGCCACAAGAAACAGTACTCCGCAGAAAGCTCGTCTTACGGTTCAAAGAAAGCTCTCGCTTTNTTTTTTTTTTTTTTTTTTTTTAGGAGAAGGTAGTTGGTAGATTTTTGTCAAACAATGGAAATATTTTAGTTAATACTTAGTTTAGTTAATTATTATCTCGATTTAACACTGAAACTACCGAAGCGGTCAAAATGACCGGTTTGTAAATTCTTATAAAAATTTTATAAATTTACAAAGATTTAGTTTAGCGAATTGTTTGTGGTTGTCTGTGAAAAGTATAGGTAAAGATTTATTATCCTTACTTTATTCATTTTTTAGAATACGTATTATTTTTATTTCCTTGGGTAGAAATAGGTTTTTAATCGTCGGTAGGTTTAGTGTTAAACTATTTTCGTTATTTAATAACGGTCGTGTTTAATAGAGTATTTTCAATAGCTTAACTTTACGCGAATCCGATGGAATTTAACCGTTTGCGGTCTCGATATTTTATTTTGTTCCATGATTTTTATTTTTGGGACGTAACACATGTTCTTTTATATTAAAATTTGATTCAATGGAAATTTTTTTTATTTAGATATTTTATTGATTGTGAAAATATGAAAATTGTGGGAAATTATTGACAATTTTTAGTAGTAGGCTATTGAAGATGAACTAGTTGGGATAAAGTGTAGAACGTAGCTCGGACCGCAAGGGGTTAAATTAACCCCAGCGGTTTTAAAACTGTGTCTTTTTCGAAGAAAAGTTTTCAAAGATATTAATTGGTTAACTTTTAAAAGGTTTAAAAGATAAATTATTGTTTTATTTGGATCTGTTCGTATTACAAAATCAATGAAACACAATTAAAAATCAAAGTTTTCAAAGATATTAATTTATTAACTCTTAAAATATTTAAAAGAAAAATCATTGTTTTATTTGGATCTGATTCCATTATAAAATCAACGAAACACAGTTAAAAATCAAAGTTTTCAAAAATGTTAATTTATTAACTCTTAAATTATTTAAAAGAAAAATCATTGTTTTATTTGGATCTGATTCTATTATAAAATCAATGAAACACAATTAAAAATCAAAGTTTTCAAACACGTTAATTTAACTTTTAAAAAATTTAGGAGATTATTGTTTTATTTGAAAACACAATTTTAAATTGCGCTTTTATTCAAATGATGTATTTGTACTTGGATAATAGCCGGGGTAAAACTAACCCTACATGATTCAGGGTGTAACTTTATTCACCTGGTTCGCGGAGGGTTAATTATCATATATTTATAATCGGTAACATATTTACATTAATAGATTCCCATAAAATTAAATTTTAATACCACAGAATATGTTTCGTACGTTAGAACTGAAAGAAATATATCAAAGTAGAATATCGAGTCCAGCTCGACAAAGAAGCGCAAAGGGTTACTATTTATTGATATTCACACTTTAAAATAGAAACATTGCTGTACGACTATTTCTTAATTACTATTTAATCTCTTAATTGTATGACTTCTTTGTTAGAAACTATGAATTAAAAATCTGCAATCAATTACCAATTAATTATGAATTACAATTAGAAATTATCAATTAGAGACTTGCACTCTTTCACGCATAGAAATTAACGAAAGATAATTAATTCTAATTGGATCGATTTTAGTTATTCAAAATATAAGTATGATATAACGAGTTTCTAATGGAAACACAACAGCTGCATTAAAATGCAAAGAATCACAGAAGAAATTGATTACTGCGACCAAAATATTGTTTCGTCTCTCTCAAATTAACAAATTACCTCTAAGAGATTACGTTACATAAACAATCTTAAATTAATCTTAACAGAATTTAATTAATAATCGGTGTTCGACGGGAAGCAATGATTAGATTTGTTTAATTTTCATGCGATCTACATGCGCGTGCTCTAAGATCAATTTTATAATTTTTAATTGGAGAAAATTTGTTGCGAATCACGATTTCCATGTCGGCGTCAAGATACCAATTTTTTTTAATATTCCTTACCCATTGCTTTAATTGTCTTTCGATCTTGATACTCGGGTTCTACAATTAACCCATTTGCATCACGATTTAAATTGCAGAGACTCTCACTTATCACCGAAGCCTACACGATTGATCGTTTTTAACTCGTCCCGATTTAAATATTTGCTATTATTTGTTAATACTAACTGATTACAATGATATATCAGAGTACAAAGGATAATATATATTAATAAATATAAAATTATTAGTGGAAATATTTTTATTCAACGTTATGGTAACGCGTTTGGTGATATAGAGAAGATATTACTCGCGGAATATTCCTCTTCGCGATGCAAATGAGTTAAACGCTTGTTAACTCGATGTATCTTTCCATTAAAATATTTATCTAACAAATCATAATTTCTTAGAGAAACATTAAACCAGACTAAACCGCACCGACCATAATTTATTATAAATTTATTACAAATTCTTCGAAACAATTTTGTATCGAACGAAACGTTACAATCGATCCGCGTTCTAAACGAAACATACAATTTATACAAATATCGTGTTATTTTTCAAAATTAACCGTAATTAAAATTTTCCGTTAATGGTCGTANCAAAGGATAATATATATTAACAAATATAAAATTATTAGTGGAAATATTTTTATTCAACGTTATGGTAACGCGTTTGGTGATATAGAGAAGATATTACTCGCGGTATATTCCTCTTCGTGATGCAAATGAGANGCGTTTGGTGATATAGAGAAGATATTACTCGCGGAATATTCCTCTTCGCGATGCAAATGAGTTAAACGCTTGTTAACTCGATGTATCTTTCCATTAAAATATTTATCTAACAAATCATAATTTCTTAGAGAAACATTAAACCAGACTAAACCGCACCGACCATAATTTATTATAAATTTATTACAAATTCTTCGAAACAATTTTGTATCGAACGAAACGTTACAATCGATCCGCGTTCTAAACGAAACATACAATTTATACAAATATCGTGTTATTTTTCAAAATTAACCGCAATTAAAATTTTCCGTTAATGGTCGTACATTTTAATCGCTATTTTTATCGTTTCTTTCTTCTCTCTTTTTTTTTTTCATTCAACAGTGTTCCATGAATTTCATTTTTGGAACAAACACGACAATAAAATTCACCTCGGTGGAAACACGGAATATATTTTTAACCTACTTCGCGGTGAATAAAAATACCATTAATCTTTAAACGTTTTTCACGTCGAAATAGAGCTATATTTATTTTTCAGCCGCCGATTCAGCGTATGCGTAATGCGATTCGATTCGCCGTTTGACGTATTATTCAGAACTGGTATTCGTACGAGCTCGATAACGATCGATCCCGCGAAATCGTGGCAGAATCGGCTCATTGACTTTCAATTCGTGATCGATTCGATCCACGGTGGCTAAATCGTACAGTTGGTGTGGGTCAAACGCGTTTCGTAAATCACTTGCGAAACTTTGTCGCCCGCGCAGCAAAAAATGGTCTCGATTCGTTTTGGAAAGATCGACGGTGTTTCAATCGCGGATCGAGATGATTTAAGTTTCTCCGACGTTCGAATTTTTATC
>SMSQ01019857.1:7508-20353 GCA_019453375.1 Ctenoplectra terminalis | reverse complement strand
TTACGATATATTATTATTTTATACAGAATTCATTTTGCGCTATTTTTGCCCTCTATATCTCGTTTAACAAATACGGCTGAATGTTTATTTAACACTAGATTTACGGAACCCGTCAATTTGACGGATTTCAAATTTCGCGCTTAAGATTTAACAAGTACACGCGGGGAAAATGTACATTCAAAATTAAATTTATATACAAAAATGTGCTAAATATTCCTGCAGTGACAACAATTTGTTAATTTAAAATAAAATTAGCTAATATTGTTAAAACAAAACTGTGTTTTAACGTACCTATCGAAACGATCCAGCTATGGTCCGTAAATCTAGTGTTAAACATTGCTAGATGAAAGCATTGCGTGAATATAACGGAAGGAACTCGGGACAACCTAATACATTTGAGATAAATATACTATGTATAGGCACCTTTGGCGGCACAGCTTTCCGCCACTCGACCTTCATAAAACACACTGTTTTACTGGCCCAAAAATCATGCGTCTTAACCCTTTGAGGACGGCGTGATTTTGAGTAAACCGTACCGTGGGGCCGAGCCGCTACCGCGATGGTCACTTAAAATGACGGGCCCACGTTTCAGCAGAAATGTTTCTTTAAGCGATTTTCATTCATAGCGCTCGAAGATGTCAAATTATAGACATGTATGTAGATAGTACATGCACAAAGTTATTTTTGGCGAACGCATATATGCGTTTCTCGGCCATAGCAACGCGTTTGTTCGGGACACATATAAGCGTCTTTCGACCTTATCAATTGTTTTTGCCGAACGCATATTTGCGTTCCTCGGCCAAATTGATGGTTTCCGTAGAACACATATATGCGGCGCTAGTCCGCAAAGGGTTAACACCTTGCAGTACCATTTAGCCAGTTAAAATCTGAGACAAAGGTGTAGCGATCGACGCTCGCCGAACGCTACTGCCAAGATTGTTTAGATCTTAGTTCTTATTTTCCAGTCCACCGTGAGTCTCACGGGTACTATTTATCTTCGACGTGCTTTGTATCTAAACCTTATTTTTAAAATTCGTTTATATGAGTAATTTTCTGTAAAGAATACGAAGAAAGGTTTATTCCCCTTGATTCGTATATTTTTTAAAAATACATATCATTTTGATTTCTTTGGTATAAATAAGTCTACTTTATTGGTCGGTAGTTCTAGCGTTAAGTATACCTATTTCTACCAAAGAATTAAAAATAATAGGTACTTGAAAAAAAATATAAAATCCAAGGGAAATAAATGTTTATCTATATTTTCTTGCAGAAAATCATGAAAAATCGTTGTAAATTTATAGAACTTCTACGAGAAATTACAGACCACTCTAGTAGGTTTAGTGTTAATCACATTAATTCTTAGATCAAATACATCCACATCTTTTACTTACTATAATTTCAAATTTTCTGCAACATCTTTTTGATATTTAAAAAGAAAAAGAAAAATTAAAGTGCATTATATAATTTTCGTACAGTCTCTTCCTAATTTCGACAAAAGCGAGGTGTAGTAATTCGTTTAAGGTCACTAAGTGCAGAGGTAACTGGCTTCTATTGAAATTTCACGGAACCGTAGTTCTCGACGTCTCCTGCGACAATAGAGCTCCCTTAGAAGCGACATGTAGAGAATGGCTGTAATTACTGCTCCATCATCTAAAAGCAATCATCAAGCGGTATTCGCTTGATCTAAGTGCGAAACAATGCACCGTTTGACCTAATTTATCGCTAGAGTGCCACGTCTGGAAGGAACAATACCTTTTGCTTTGAGAATCTTTATTACGTGTCCGTAGTGGACGTGTAATTGCCGAAGATGCTTCAGAGATGTTTCATACGTCGTCGAGGTTTTTTATTTAAATTAATTTAACACTTTGCTAACCGAGCAGGGATATATATCCCCGTTTTGAAGTCGCTGCAAGATCGAATAGAGAGATCTTTCATTTTTTCCTGAGCAACGCGTTATACGCAATAACATTTTATTCATCATTTCTCTTTTGTTATTTAATGGTATTGATTATGACAGGTGACAAACAGAAGCAAAAAAAAAAACACCAAAAATGTAAAACATGTTCTAAATAAAATTGATAAAAATTAAATAAAAAGAGTTAATAAAAATAAAAAAAATAAAAAAGATAAAAAATTTTGTAATGTATTTCATAAAACGTGGTTCGAACGTTATCACACTTTTAAAAAATACTAAATCTATTATTTATTCTTAATTTCACGTTCATATTATATTATTTTTCTTTAATTTTAATTGTCAAGTTACAAAAATTATTCACTGGTATTATATAAATTACTGATACGCAGTTACATACAATGATTGAAGAAAGTATTCATATACATGATTCCTAATTTTCTGGCAATTTTCCTTTCAATTTTATTTTTTTAATTAATTCATAGCATTCCTTACAGATTTGCTTGCAAAATTAGCTGCTTGTTTAACGTGTCAACTACAAATACCCTGTTTTGATAATAGATATAAATAAACGAATGTAACAACATAAATGAAAATACTAAAAATAGTTGTGATAGAATCTTGCAGTGGTTTTAAATAATTATTTATTAACCCTTTGCACTGAAACGTCTCCTCTCAGGGGACACCAGAGTTTATTAATGATATTAATGATTACAAAGGATGAACTTACGTCGGCATAACTTTTTTAGAAAATTCATGTTTCCTTGAAGTTCTCCGTTTCAAATGACAAGAGACAGCAAATCAAAAAGTATGGTATATACCGAAATATGGAACGATTTCTGTTTGCAAGCTTTCCTTTAGAAATGTCGCGAGATGACTCCGAGTGCAAAGGGTTAATAACAGAAAGAAAAAATTAATTAAATAGAATTCAATACTATCGAGGGATATGTAGAAAAGGTAGTCTAATATTGAAAAAGAATGTTAAAGATGTATATGTAGTAGTATATTTAACCCCTTGGGTACATTTGACGTCTGAGACACGTCATTCACTTTTTTCCCCTAGGAGCGGATGACGTGTCTAAGACGTCAAACCAAAAATTAACATAATACAGTCTGTTTCACAAGAGCGTGGACACGATATCTCTGAAATTTAACCCTTTCGCGACGGCAGCCCCGTCCGCCGAAGTAACATCACTGAACGGAAGCTTGCACCGTAAATATGTACAGTGCGCGTGGTTTCTGTATATATGTTGTCCTAAGTCTTAAATAATAACTGTGCTGAATAAACAATCATTGCTCTAATGTAACAAGTATAGTTACATTTTTAATATGAAAAGACTTACAAAATTATTAAAATACAAAATTATAGATATAGGTAATATAGGTAATATAGATATTTATATAATTACAAAGCTTAACGATTAAATGTATAATATAATTAATAACGAGACGAAAATTATTGAACTATAATAATATGTTCTTTTATTATTTTTGCTACAAATTACACATCTCCGTCTCCTGTTTTTCGGCTTACAGAATGTGGGAAAATGCACTTGTATACAAATCCTTTCGATGCCGCATATATGCGGCACTCGTACCCACAGGTCGTCGAGTGGATGCCGCATATATGCGGTGCTCGGCGCGAAAGGGTTAATACCCAATAAGTCAAAGACTGTGCGATTCTAAACATACAATGTCTCCTCTAATACACAATAGGCCCAAGTCTCTTAGTATCGTTTCTAACATTGAGAGATTCAGATCATTTCGTGATGAGTGCCATATACGCTAAACGTTTCGAAGCGGTTTTCTTGTGCCATCACCCAAGAGGACCCAAAATGAGCGTTAGAGATGCAGCAAAATATTTGCATAAGTCTCGCGAATTTGTAAATAAGTGGGTGCAACGGTATTAGGAATCAAAATGTGTCGATGATCTCCCTGACCGAGGTTCAAAACGTGCTACAACGAAAAACGAGGATAAAGCAATTTTGCACCTTTTCTTGAAAAATTCGACATTTTCTTTACGTAAAGGTCAAGCAATTTTAGCAGAAAAGGGCACAAATATAGGAATACTAACAATCAAACGCAGGTTAGAAGCAAATAAAGTTGCATGGCGCACTACAATTTCAAAACCGTTGCTTTCAACAAAGCATGTCAGAAAGCAACGAACGGTATCAACGTGTTGGATTGGCCATCTCAGTCCCCCGATGCCAATCCAATTGAAAATGTTTGGTCCATTATGAAGAACAAACTCCGAGGAAAACAAATTGTGAAACTAAAAACACTAGTTCGTTATATTCGGGAAATATGGAGGTCACTGCCTGTCTCGTATGCCGAAAAGTTGGTTGAAAGCATGCCCAAACGATGCCAAGCAATAATCGCTAACGGTGGTGATTGGACATATTATTAAGTAAGTGCGTATTAGTTTTTTAGATGTACTTTCGACCTACATAAGATTTTCTAAGAAAAGATTTACTTCTACAGAGATATCGTGTCCACGCTCTTGTGAAACAGACTGTATGTTTCGGACGCCAATAGGCGTCAACAATACCGGGAAGCCAACATGTTTCGGACGCCAATAGGCGTCAACAGTACCGGGAGCCAACATGTTTCGGACGCCAATAGGCGTCAACAGTAGTCAAAGGGTTAAGAATAATTTTGTATTCTAAATTATCTAGTGGGAGTTAACATCTAGAGTGAGATACTTATGGAGAGCGGCTAGTCGCCCGTAGTATCACAGTGGCATCTTATAGTCGCCCGTAGTAGCGAAAGGGTTAATTGCGGAAAAAATAGGAGATGATACAGAAATATACAGATGCCTCGTGGCACGCTTCTCTATGTCTCGACGAGAACTGACGATGATCGCCGCTTCTCGAACTCGTCAGCTCGACGACGATGTATGTCCTTTGGGTTTCTTGGAATGTTTTTACCGCGAAGGTAAAGCGGCATCCAAAACATCTTACGATGGAAAGTTTTATTGTCTAACTGTATTTTACTTTTACAAATACAAAAATCAAATACGATATGAAATCAATGAATAAACGGAAACTCTTTTCGTTATCTTCGTTATCGTGCAATAAAAATAACTCCACTAAAGAAAACGAACATATCGATTAAAGCGAAACGTTTTCGACAAGTTGTGTCGTTTTTATTATTTAAAATGGAACAGAACTTTCGTGCTTACTTAATAGTTCATAGTTTTTGCCCGATAACTTTGCGAAAAATTCCGAGCTGTTTATAAGCGTAGTACAAAAAACAGGCTGAATATTCTTCTCGAGAGTTGAACAATTTTCAGAGATTTTATACCCTTTCACCCCGGAAGTTTGTCGAGGAACGATTACGGGAGACGCATGCCTACATCCGCTTGCAAACGTAAATTAACTCGCAACTTCACTGCAGGTGTTGCTTCTCAGAGAGTTACATGAATCCGGAATTTTTAGTCTTTCATACAAAATATATTGGTTCTACAAGAAGCTTTATTACATGTTAAACACTTTTTGCTACGCGAAGTATTTAAAGAAAAATAAACATTACATCATAGCTATTATAAATTGTACTAAATTTGTTGAATTCGAATATTAATCTGAATTTTGTTAAATCGGAGTCAAGGTGCTGAAACAGTGGTTAATAAATAAATATATTGTTATTTTAAATAGTATTAATCTTAGTTGACGAGTAAGAAATAATATAAGAAAAAATTATTCAAGAATAAGAAATTTTAATTCAGATTCTTATGATGCTTCAAATTAAAAAATTTAATGTTTGGAAAAATTATCTATTCGATCGTTGTATACTTTTTAAAGTGCAATTTAAATTTATAATTTTTTTGAGGGTGTAAAGATTCGATATTTTTAATTTATTTTTCCTATTTCCTTATAATTATTTTATATATTGGTTGTGATACGTTATAATCTAATATTTTTCATACGCAGTTAAGAAACACGGTTATATACTATAATTATAGACAAGATACAGTTAAGAATTTATCAATTTACACTCCACTGTAAATAGTGTACAAGCCCACGATAGAATTTGGTAAAACGCTTGCATTTTACTTTTCACTATCTTATTTTGATATGCATTTACTTAACAAAAGCACTGAAAGATTTCTGTAGACACTTGTTAAAAGTTGAATAAATTAAAAAATTAGTATTTTTAATAAGTGTATTTGTTTATTATATGAAGGTAATACAATGGATATATACAGGGTGTCCCATAAGATCTGTAATTCCTGAGATGATTTCAAGCAACTTTTTAATTTGTCGAAATGTCAAATTTAGTTTTGTTAACGAGTTATTAACGAAAAACACTGACCAATCGCGGTGTAAGTAACATGGCCTGGCCTGGCCGCCAACGGAAACGCTGACGTCGCACCGTGCTTGTGCCTCGATGAACAAGTCAGGATGTATCGAAGCAACTGTGAACGAGTGTTGAAACTCAGTTTATTTGTTCTACGCGAATAATAATTTATTTATTTATTTGATATAACATTTATTCGTCAACAGTTGCTTCGATACATTCTCAGTTGTTCGTTAAGGCACAAGC
Organism: Ctenoplectra terminalis; assembly: GCA_019453375.1. Lineage (NCBI taxonomy): Eukaryota > Metazoa > Arthropoda > Insecta > Hymenoptera > Apidae > Ctenoplectra > Ctenoplectra terminalis. The sequence goes on along the minus strand of SMSQ01019857.1, from coordinate 13,899 downwards.
GCGGTGCGAAGTCAACACTCCCATTAGCGACCAGCTGCTTTACTCGTTCTGTGATTGGTCAGTGTTTTTCGTTAATAACTCGTTAACGAAGCCAAATTTGATATTTTCGCAAAGGAAAAAGTTGCTTAGAATTATCTCAGGGATCGCCCTTTAACCCTTTCGCTCGGCGGTTCTAGTCCGCTGTAGCGCCGTCACTGAATTGGACCGTGCGCCAAAAGTGTACACATTGCTCGTGGAAAACATTATACTCATAATTTAAAACAATATACTCACAATTTCTACATAAAAGATATAAACTTATTTAATAGGTATAAAAAGATTCTGATCAACAATTGAACTCACAATTTCTACATAAAAGATATAAACTTATTTAATAGGTATAAAAAGATTCTGATCAACAATTGAACATAGTGAAAGAATAATATACAGTGATTAATAATCTAATTCGCCGTTCATCTCCGTGGGTCACATCGTGCATGCCGGATATATCCGGCGTTCGCCACCGCGGGTTATCGTGTGGATGCCGGATATATCCAGCGTTAGGAGCGAAAGGGTTAAAGCAGGGATGAGCAACCCGCGGCTCTTCAAAGATTTAACATTTTGACTTTTAAAAATTCCTACAGTGTCCCGCGGCCTCATCGTATACTAGCCGTGTTAACTTAACTTTTGGAAATGATGCTTATGGCGGAACGGCAATTTATGACTTAACAACGTTAGTTCATTTTATTTGAAATTAATAGGTTTTTATCCGCACAGATTTAGTTAGTACGTTTCTCGCATTTAAATTTCATTTTAAGTGTACATTTTCTACACAGATAATTACTGCACTTCAGCATTGTTGAATGTAATCAATATTTCACGATATCACTGCTTGAATCTGGCGCGAGAATTGATAATAGTTCTCTCCATCTATGAACTACACAAAAGAAATAAAAAAAAAAAAAAACTATAGAATAAACAGTAAGGTATGAAGTAAGCCAAGAGTGGCTCACTCACGTGTATAAGTCAGAAATTAATTATAAGTCAGAAATCAAGCATTAGCAATCTATTTTATTACAAATAAATCTTGATAATACCATTGTTTATTTTGATATAAAATAAGTCTGATAGTTGTTGTGAATTTCAGTTATGGTATATTTATGTGCATTTAACCTTTTTTATTAAATATTCTGTGCAACAAACAAAGTGCACATCTTGCTCATCTGAACCCAATTTATGTTAAATAAACAAATAAATGAATTTATATCCAAGAAATATCAACAAGCATGAAATCAGGAATCCGTCAAATTGACGGGTTCCGTAAATCTAGTGTTAAACACCATATCACGGATTTGGGCCCCTGGAGAATCTCCATCGATTCACGCTGGGCGTTCAACGTGTTAAAAGCAAAAATATACTAATCTACGATGCACAGTATCTCAGTAAAAATATTAAGTTTGATAAAACAAAATATTATTGTAACACTATTTTCTTAAAAATCCGTGGGCTCGCAAAATTCTATTTTACCTCTAATATTTATTAAAATAACAGTTGGTACAATTAAATAAGGAATATAAAGTTTCCTCAAGCGTCGTTTCTCGCGAGAATAATACGGAACACAATTGCACAGATTTTTTTCTTACACAGACCACCGAAAGAGTCGTTCGAATCTTTGTAGAGAAGGTTGTACTTTAAAGGTCAGACGTTTACGACATTTCAGGGTAATCTTCTAGATCGCGAAGAAAACGAGGAAAATTAAGCGTACCTTCTAAATGGACCAATTTGTCTACGATTTCCCAACGAGACGGCGAAACTGCCGGCTTGGTTATTAAGCTGAACGCGTTAGCTACAAGCCACTTATAAATGAACTTTATCGCTGTTGTAATTAACGTACTATTAAATACTACATTTAATTTACTTAATTAACTTGATCAAATATGAGTATATAAAATAGTAGAGGTTATTGTATCAATTACGTTAGTATTTTTCATTTTAATTTTGTGTAAATAAATATCGTCGAAAAAGATTTTATCTTTTTCAATTTTTCTTTGACGTAGAATCTTTTGTTACAAAAGTTTGATACTTTTTCTTACAAAAACAATTTTCTTTTTTATACGAGGGTTTAACACGTTCCGTGCCAGACTGATTTTTAGACACTTTTCATTCAGGCTGATTAAATAATTTTGCGTTTAACGTATGCTTTACAATCTGTACAAAAATACAAAGACTGTAATTATGAAGAAAAGGGTGTACAGTTTACAAAGTTTACAGGGTTTACAAAGTTCTTTGTTTTACAATGAAGATTCCAAATGGTTTCAACGGAAAGTTCAGTGTGGGACGTATGCGCCCCACGTGGCACGGAACGTGTTAATTTTGCATCGACAAGGGATTCTGTAAAGGCTCGTTCAAATTTTACTGTAAAGATTAGTGTCGGTTAAGTACTTATTCGTATTTTTTTATGTATATTCGTCTTTGAAATTCAAATTTATCTCCAATCGAACAGAAGGTGGTAGGTGGTTATAATTTTAGAGCAACTGTTGCAAAAGGTTGCAGATCCATATTTTTTAACACGTTAAACGCCACGCCGATTTTGGTCGACTTTCCTTTAGGCTGTGTGCTACGATACTAATTGAAAAACATTTGGTCGCAAAATGGTTAAGAATTTAAGAAGAAAATTGTATGAAAGTGAAAGTCGTATCTTTGTTTAATGTGATTTAATAGAACCCATTAATGAATTATAAAGTATTATTTTTTCAAATTGATACTGTCAGTTCTCAGAAACCAACGATGCCTAAACGAAAATTTCATCGTCGGTCCGCAGGGACCTAGCTTAACACTAGAACTACCAAAGTGGTCAAAATGACCCATTCATAATTTTTTATAGAAATTTTATAAATTGACTATGACATCTCAGAGGCAATTTTCCGCGATTTTCTGTTAAAAATGTAGACATAGCTTTGTTTACCTTGCATATTTTTTTATATATCTTTCATTACGATTTTTTCGGTAGAAACAAGTATGCTTTAACCTGTTAACTGGGCCATTTTCCGATCAGAAGCTTCTTTATACTTTGAGTTAAAAATTAATAGAAAATAATACATTTTAATTGGATAGATTTTAATCATTGCAAATGTAAGTCTAATGTAATACGTTTTTTTTAAATAAAAATATAACGATGCACTCAAAAGTAAATCAATGTGAAAATAAATGATTACGTCCAAAATATCGGCAGTCCGCGTGACGAGTTTACTCGTCTTACCCGGTTAACAGGTTAATCGCCGGTAGTTCTAGCGTTGACGCGTTAACAGGTATTGATGAGTGAACAAGGAATGCCCTTTGGTCGAGTCATTACAGTTCTCTTCTTTCTCTTTAACCCCTTCCCGTGCCATTTAAATCAACGAAACTTGGGCCCAAGTGTTATGCGTTAACGCTTCTTAAGCAGGCTAAACTGATGCTCGAGAAAGGTCACAATACGAGCCGAAGTGTAAATACCTCAGATATAGACACTTTTCCACGATACTGCTGTTGTGGAAATAAAATCTAATACCTTTTCCCTTTTACAGATATTATAAACATATATTATTTAATAATAATCGATAACAGTTACAAAATTATATTGCACGAATTAACAACAGTTCAATAGAAATCCTTGCATCTTCAACTGTGGGTTTGTTCCAAGGAATGTAATAATACCACGCCTAAAAATAAATAGCATATTGTAAACAAAAAATTTAATTATTATAAATATTCATCTTGAATCAATATCTAATAAGAAAATACTAACAACTCTAAAAATCCTCCATGGTATGATACTATCTACTTACGAGCCTGGCTCGTGATGTTTATGTTTGGGCCGACTATCTATTCACGAGCCCGGCTCGTCGTATTCATTTTTGAGCCAAAATTTTCATCACGAGCCAGACTCGTTAAAGCACGGGAAGGGGTTAACACTAGAACTATCGATGATTAAAGTAGATTTATTTGTACCAAAGAAATCACAATGATAGATATTTGAAGAAAAATATATATCGCAAGGGAATTAAATCTTTCTTCATATTCCTTAAGAAAATCACTGAAAACTTCTGAAAGTACACCTTTCAGAGGGTCTTTCTTGATTCATAGAATTTATATGAAAAATTACAAACAAGTAATTTTGATCACTTCGGTAGTTCTAGTGTTAAGTACAGATAGCCCTCCTACAACAGNACTCGTACCCACAGGTCGTCGAGTGGATGCCGCATATATGCGGCGCTCGGCGCGAAAGGGTTAATACCCAATAAGTCAAAGACTGTGCGATTCTAAACATACAATGTCTCCTCTAATACACAATAGGCCCAAGTCTCTTAGTATCGTTTCTAACATTGAGAGATTCAGATCATTTCGTGATGAGTGCCATATACGCTAAACGTTTCGAAGCGGTTTTCTTGTGCCATCGCCCAAGAGGACCCAAAATGAGCGTTAGAGATGCAGCAAAATATTTGCATAAGTCTCGCGAATTTGTAAATAAGTGGGTGCAACGGTATTAGGAATCAAAATGTGTCGATGATCTCCCTGACCGAGGTTCAAAACGTGCTACAACGAAAAACGAGGATAAAGCAATTTTGCACCTTTTCTTGAAAAATTCGACATTTTCTTTACGTAAAGGTCAAGCAATTTTAGCAGAAAAGGGCACAAATATAGGAATACTAACAATCAAACGCAGGTTAGAAGCAAATAAAGTTGCATGGCGCACTACAATTTCAAAACCGTTGCTTTCAACAAAGCATGTCAGAAAGCAACGAACGGTATCAACGTGTTGGATTGGCCATCTCAGTCCCCCGATGCCAATCCAATTGAAAATGTTTGGTCCATTATGAAGAACAAACTCCGAGGAAAACAAATTGTGAAACTAAAAACACTAGTTCGTTATATTCGGGAAATATGGAGGTCACTGCCTGTCTCGTATGCCGAAAAGTTGGTTGAAAGCATGCCCAAACGATGCCAAGCAATAATCGCTAACGGTGGTGATTGGACATATTAAGTAAGTGCGTATTAGTTTTTTAGATGTACTTTCGACCTACATAAGATTTTCTAAGAAAAGATTTACTTCTACAGAGATATCGCGTCCACGCTCTTGTGAAACAGACTGTATGTTTCGGACGCCAATAGGCGTCAACAGTAGTCAAAGGGTTAAGAATAATTTTGTATTCTAAATTATCTAGTGGGAGTTAACATCTAGAGTGAGATACTTATGGAGAGCGGCTAGTCGCCCGTAGTATCACAGTGGCATCTTATAGTCGCCCGTAGTAGCGAAAGGGTTAATTGCGGAAAAAATAGGAGATGATACAGAAATATACAGATGCCTCGTGGCACGCTTCTCTATGTCTCGACGAGAACTGACGATGATCGCCGCTTCTCGAACTCGTCAGCTCGACGACGATGTATGTCCTTTGGGTTTCTTGGAATGTTTTTACCGCGAAGGTAAAGCGGCATCCAAAACATCTTACGATGGAAAGTTTTATTGTCTAACTGTATTTTACTTTTACAAATACAAAAATCAAATACGATATGAAATCAATGAATAAACGGAAACTCTTTTCGTTATCTTCGTTATCGTGCAATAAAAATAACTCCACTAAAGAAAACGAACATATCGATTAAAGCGAAACGTTTTCGACAAGTTGTGTCGTTTTTATTATTTAAAATGGAACAGAACTTTCGTGCTTACTTAATAGTTCATAGTTTTTGCCCGATAACTTTGCGAAAAATTCCGAGCTGTTTATAAGCGTAGTACAAAAAACAGGCTGAATATTCTTCTCGAGAGTTGAACAATTTTCAGAGATTTTATACCCTTTCACCCCGGAAGTTTGTCGAGGAACGATTACGGGAGACGCATGCCTACATCCGCTTGCAAACGTAAATTAACTCGCAACTTCACTGCAGGTGTTGCTTCTCAGAGAGTTACATGAATCCGGAATTTTTAGTCTTTCATACAAAATATATTGGTTCTACAAGAAGCTTTATTACATGTTAAACACTTTTTGCTACGCGAAGTATTTAAAGAAAAATAAACATTACATCATAGCTATTATAAATTGTACTAAATTTGTTGAATTCGAATATTAATCTGAATTTTGTTAAATCGGAGTCAAGGTGCTGAAACAGTGGTTAATAAATAAATATATTGTTATTTTAAATAGTATTAATCTTAGTTGACGAGTAAGAAATAATATAAGAAAAAATTATTCAAGAATAAGAAATTTTAATTCAGATTCTTATGATGCTTCAAATTAAAAAATTTAATGTTTGGAAAAATTATCTATTCGATCGTTGTATACTTTTTAAAGTGCAATTTAAATTTATAATTTTTTTGAGGGTGTAAAGATTCGATATTTTTAATTTATTTTTCCTATTTCCTTATAATTATTTTATA
>SMSQ01019856.1:0-16466 GCA_019453375.1 Ctenoplectra terminalis | reverse complement strand
GTGTATTTTTCCAAGTCTCTATTATTGTAATTTCTTCGATACAAGCAGGTATAGTTCAATCGTCGGTAGGTTTAGTGTTAAAAACAGAGTTGCGAAAATAAATGCTTATATTTTCGCACGATAGTCAAAACCGAGCCGGTGTTAGCGATGTATCCGCGCTTCGAAACGAACCGGTCGGTAAAGTGTTGAGTAATATCACGCGAAATACAGTTACGAACTAAATTCTATCCTGACTGGCTGACCGTGTCAAGGAGCTGAAATCGGTATGAGAACACCATAGCCGTCTCGCCGACCCCCCATATGTAACGCGTGCCAAGCCTTGAATAGAAAACGTGTCTCGGGTTGCTGAGCCACAACGCTTCCGTACTACTTGAGCATTGCTCGTCTTCACGAACCTCGATGCCTCACATTAGGGTCGCGGACGATTACAAAAACTCGTCCTTGCTTTGGCATAAAAGTTCCTGCCGAGCTGGCTCAACCATTGAGACCAATCGTAGACGCTTTAAGGAACAGGGTAGATCGATAAAAGTCTTTTATACTTTTAAATTCTTCTACTTCTTCAAACGCACGGTAATTCCAAACTTTTGATCGGTAACGTGCGTCGTACTGTTTCCTTCTATTTTTTTTTTAAATCGTTCGATGCGGGTCTGATTATTACGTTCGGTACGGGAAATTAAGAAAAGGAAAAATAGTGGGGCTGTGGGTAATTGATACTGAAGCTACCGAAGCGATCGAAATGGCGGAAGAAATTGTATAAAATTGCATAGAAATTGTGTAAATTGTGTACATTGTAAAATTATATAAGATTGCATAGAAATTGTATATGTTGTAAAGTTGTATAAAATTTTATAGAAATTGTATAGATTGTAAAATTGTATGAAATTCAATAGAGATTGTGCAAACTGTAAAATTGTATAAAATTCCATAGAAATTGTGTAAATTGTAAAATCGTGTGAAATTCCATAGAAATTGTATAAATTTTTAATGCCGCATTTCTAATATTTCTCCTAATTTTCTGTAAAATATATGGTTAAAGATTCGCTTCCATTCCATTATGTGTTTTTTTTATCTACAATTTTGCTTTATTCGGTACAGACAGTTGCATTTTAATATAATTTTAATTCTTTCGCCATTAACACAAATTTTGCCCATTATTCTCTTTTGTTTTTAACGCTGTTAAAAAGTAGCAAAAAAAAAAAAGAAGAAAAAGGAATCTTTCAGGAAGAGGATACTTAACACACGGCTCGACCACAAAGTCCGCCACTGGTCGAGTTATGCAATTACATTTGTAATGGTTCAACATTCAGCTCCGACAACGCTGACAATTCGCGGTAATTACTGTGCCGTATCTCGTAATCCATTGCCAGGTCGCGTCGTCTATCAAGACACTCGACTCCTGATGAAAAGGAGCGGAAGAGTTAAACTACGCCAAAAAGTGTCGCTTTTAAAAACGAAAACCAGCGTTCACAGAAAATTTAAAAATACAAAAAATACAAAAAATACTTTCTATCCGATTCTTATTTATTTATTTTTTTTATTTTTATTTTCCCCATTCTTATGATTATCATCGAACGAAGTTAATAAACACGGAAGAAAATAAAGAAAATAAAGAAAATAAAGAAAATCAAGAAAATGAAGAAGATCGAGAGAATCTAAAAATTCCTTTCAACTCGAGTTCTTCATTCGAGAATACTGAAATTAGTGTTTCTCGAGACTCCGGAAACAAGCATCGCGTTGCACATAAATACCATCGCGGCCTTCAATTCGTTATGTCACTGTTCCGTGGCACGGTATGAAAGGAAAAATGCAAGAATTTATGGGAGATCTAGTATCTCGACACACATCTCGAGATTCGTGTGCTTCAAAGAGAGTTTTACAGAATCGCGGTTGTAATTGCGTGCAGTATTGATTGCTGTAATCCTTTATGGAGAGGAGTCACGGACAGTTTTCTTGTGAAAACGTGTAGAATTTTCTTGCCAGTTACAATTGTTGCGCAATCGCTAAGAAAAACATTTAGGGGAATCGTTAATGGATTGTTCAATTGTTTGCTAATGTACTTCTGGCTGTTTAATCCTCTGTAACAGGAATTTGGTTTTCTTATTAAAGAAAACAAATATTACGATTTCTTACAGGTTCCATTGATTTCAAAATTTTTTAACTGGTATTTTTTTATAAATAGAGTGTCTTTGGTATTAGCAGTATATTATTTTAATTTAGTATCTGTTAAAAATTTTTTTTAAATACAGATAGTTTAATGGTATTATGGAGGGTTAATTCATCCCCCAAAGTTGAATTTGAATTAAAATAAAATATTAACGGAGGTGGAAAAGTTTATTACTGTCGCTAAAAAATATAAATAAAATTTAATATTAATTTAAAATTTGTAAAAATATAGATAGATAGTTGAATGACGCTATAGAGGGTTAATTCAATCCTAAAGAGATCGATTGAATTAATATAAAATATTAACAGAGGTGCAAAAATTTATTACTGTCACTAAAAAATATAAATCATATTTAATATTAATTAAAAATTTTTTTAAATATAAATAGACAGTTGAATGGCGCCATAGAGACTTAATTAAACCCTAAAATTTATTGTTTTAACTACTAAATGTATTAAATAAGTATAAAAAAAAGAATTGTACCAAAGTCGAACGCTTACCTTATTTCTTCTCTTTTCTTATTTCATCTACCGATATTCGAGAATAATCTTTCGCGACAATATTTTCACGATAATTTCAGGAAACTTTGAAAAATTTGAAACATTTAATGTTATCTGCATTTTCTTTCAACCCTATCACCGTTCAATATCATTCTGCTTGATCTTCTTTAAAAAGCAATAAATCACAGGGACTCGCGATGATTGAGAAGATTATAATCACGCATACGAGATTAACGCATCTGCTCTACCGTAACCCGCAATACTTGGGCCGATTAACTATCCAGCATAAATCAGAATCGCAATCATGAATTAACGCAAACCAGTGATAGATCAAACCAGCTTCGCGTATCTATTTTACAAATCATGTTCCGCGTGATGTGACACACAAAACGTTCACGATTCCAGCGAGTGAAAGGACTGCGAAGAAACGCGTACGAAAATAGGAATAACGATAATTAAAACCTCCACTGTTGCTCGGCGAATAAGAATCAAATTTTAATATTTATAAAATGAAACAGGACAATGAACGAATTTGTATCTCGTTAACCCTTTATAGCACGGTGTGATTTACGATTAGAAGATTCTCGTATATTTATATTAACTTTGCATACTGAAAATTTAATTTGGTAGTCGGAACAGATTGGAACACGATTGGTTGAAGTTTCTCACGTTTATTTTAAAATTTTTAGAGTTTAAAGAAACCTAACCTGAACTAATAATTATTATAAATGGAACACCTAGTATCGATACAGTGATATAATAATAAAACTGAATAGTACAGTAAATGTATATTGAATAAAATAAAATTTTGAAAAATATGGGTACAGTAAATATAATACAGTAAATATATATTGAATAAAATTAAATTTTGAGAAATATGGGTACAGTGAATATAATACAATAAATATAAATTGAACAAAATAAAATTTTGAAAATTATGGGTACAGTGAATACAATAAAATAAATATATAGTAAATAAAATAAAATTTTCAAAAATATGGATACATCGGTATGTAATTTGTAATGTAAATGTAAATTTCACGGTGCTATGGAGAGTTAAACAAAATTCATATTTTATTTACTTATTACTGTATTATCACGAAATTAAAAATACAATTTATAATAAATACAATAATATTAAATTTTATTACTACAAAATTGCATGGATTCCCGAGAGTTAAACATTTATATCTGAATTTATTATATTTATATCTGAATTTTTATTTTTACACCGCATCTTTGATACCGCTTCTAATTTTAAAACCCGATCGTTTATATTTATATTTTTAAACGAAAGTCTTAAATTACACTAACGCCGGTTCACTAGCAAGTGATTAGGCCTTCCAACGATACGTGTCGTAAAATTAAAACACATCCATCCAACTGTTTGTAAAACAAACACCGATACCCGAGACTCAGCTTACGGATTGCTTCTTGAACTTCCTACAACCGATTCTGTTATCGAGAGTGTTGGAAACAATCAGCGATTCGATAAAGGAAACACTGAATTCAAACGAACCACGTGTCGCGGAATGGCATTTGAACGAACCGTGCAAAGAAATATTCCAATATTCCAATACGACCAAGCAATAGAATTATCAAAGCGGTCGAGAACTGTAAAAAATTTTCAATAATGTATTTTTGAAGATTGTTTTGTGCTTTCTTATAAGAAAAAAAAAAAACAACACCGTCTATACTTAACGTAATCAGTAATGATAATAATTAATTCAGCTATGCGACTCAGTAGGCACACTTCGATCGCAAAAAGTTAATTAACATGTCTCGACTTCCCTGTTTCTGTGACACGAGTCGAACTGAATTATTCATTGTTCCGCGATACATCACGCAACCGTTCCAATCGATACCTTCCCGCGACATTCGACATCTTAACACATCCGATTCCATTTCGATAAATTTCATCGTACAATGAAGATCACGACCAAATGATGATCGAACGATGAATTAAAGATGAGAGATATAATCGAAGATTGTGTAAGATCGAAGAACTGGAGACCGTGATTCGAAGGCTAGACAACAGAGTCTGTTAACGCATCGAGGGGACCGATTACCAGATATCTCGTATTTCGTTTCTTTCAATTCATTAAACTTATGTGGTCCGAGGACTTAATTTCTAGCTCAATACATAGTGTCTAATAGACGCTACGTTATAATAAATACTGATAAAAATGTATCGCTGGTTATTTTAACCCTCTGTGGTGCCGTGTGACTTGAGAATTACATACTGGTGTATTTATATTTAAAAAAATTTATTTCATTTAGCTATCACTGTACTATTAAATTTTGTAACAATATTAGTGCAATGATACCACACTCCATCTATAGCAATTATCACTTTAACCCTTTGCACTCGGCTGGCGCTGCTATGGCGCCAAAATATAAAATAATATATAAATAATAATAATATAAATATAAAAATATAAAAAAATAATTTTCTTCAGAGATTATATTTTTAATTAGATTCTATATTTTCATCCTTTCAAACACCTCTTTTATCTTGAAACGAAAGTAAATTAACCAAATAAATAAGAAATCGTAAACGTTTATAATTTTCTTTTTTTCCTTCCAAAAGAACACTTTAAGTTTTCGCAATAGCTTAAAATAGTGTTGAAATTTAAAAAAGTCTTCGAGTGCAAAGGGTTAAAAATTTCGCGATCAAAGTAACATACTGTAATCAATCGTAGCTCCTTTCTATGATAAACAAATAAAATTCGGACTATAGAGGGTTAATAAATGGTTCTCGGCATTTATCTTTTTAATCGCACCAAATAACCCCACCTTACTATGTATTTCTATATTAGACGTATATTTGGCGCCATTGATCCTCCAAAGCGGAAACTGACGTACGACAGAGTTACACACACGATGCGTGGTTTGCATTGTAAAACCGTTATGTAAAAGTCATGACATTTGTATTGAAACATCGTCCACTGTCACGGCTACCATTCTTCTACCGTCAATAACGAACCTTTTAGAATCTTTCATTTTAAACATCTCTGTTCTTACGATTGTAACACGCGACGAAAGTCTCCGCTGAAATAAGCCTCGCTCGAATGAGAATTTTATTTTATTCTCATACCTGGCCCAACTTAATCCAAAGCTAATCCAAATCTTTAAACATCTATGTTCCTAGGATTATATAATTCTTGTTTAAATATTATTTTACCTTACTCGTATACCTGAACTTAATTCGAACCTAATCCGAACCTTCCACAATTTCTTTATTTTTATTTCAGGATTACAACGCGCGATAAAAATCTCAAGTAAAATAATTCTCGGTTGAATAAAAATTTGCAATTCGAGCAATTCGAATCTTTCAGAATTTTTTCGTTTCGAATTTTATTCTTAAATTGTAACACCTGGGAGAAGTCTGGAATAAAATAATTATCGTTCAGATAAGAATTTAATTCAATTTCTTTTTTTTTATCAATATTTACTTTGTCTGAAAGCGAACACCAAAGTTGATCGAGTGCAAGCAAGAATATTGTCGCGAAACAAAAAAGATGTTTCACAATCGACTCGGCAAAGTTCGACGTGTCTTCTGTGTCGAAATTCATCACCCGTCGCGAACCTTCGTTTCAATACGAACTTTCTTTCAATTATTCGCGCCTCGTTCTCATTATCCTAATTAACCTTGCTCGTGACGCGGAGGAATTCTTCGAGCTTCGTTTCTATTTTTTTTTTCCCCGTTTTTTTTTTCCTTTTTTATTCACCGAGATGAAGATAGTATTCCACTTATGGAAATTGTAAATTATACAATTTTAATATCTCTCCGTTCATTCATAGAAATTAATATTCGAAGTGTGGAGACGGAAATGAATTATTTTAAATGGAGAATATTTACGAGTTGCTCTTTTTAATAAATTCTGTACTTATAAATTTTTTTTCATTCCTCTTTTTCTCTTTCGAGTGTTACAAAACTATGGTCGCCGGAGCACTAAGAAGCGATAAAAGTTTAAAGGTCGCTTTTCAAATTTTTTTATTGCAGTAGAAAGAAAAAGTATGCGGTGACGCAGTCCTGTTAAAAATATGCGCGGTGATTGGTGCCATTCTTAATATTTAACTGGAAGCATTCGCTGTTACTACTTACGAAACTCTTGTGTACGACTTATCGGTCCAAAACAGCAAGATGATGCTGATCAAGAGTTTCTTCCGGAGGATCATCAAAGACTTCCGGCACAAGGAGTTGCTACCTCTTAAAATGATATTCTTCGTTCAAGCGTCGAGTAAGTGTTTCTTGTAATTATTTTATCGAATTTAATTAATAATTCATCGGGTTGCTTAAATTAAAAGTTACGATTCTTATAAAAAGAAATGATTAAATTTTAAGTTAAGTCAATTTTAATTATAACTATTTTAAATTTTAAGTTAAGTCAATTTTAACTATAATTATTTTAAATTTTAAGTTAAGTAAATTTTAAACTATAACTATTTTAAATTTTAAGTTAAGTAAATTTGAACTATAACTTTTTATAAGTAAATTTTAACTACAAAATATCTGCCAAATTGTACAAAATATATAATCTCCCCCACTGTGCTATTTTATATCAATATTTAATATAAACACTGAAAAGAAATAAATTTTAAGTAAAAGATCTCTAGAATAATTAATTACAAATTTGGAATACGAAAAGAATTTAATTTCCAACTAATTCAAATAAATTCCCTACCGTAAATTAAAAATTATAATTCATCTTTAAACTTGCAGTAAATAATTTAATTAAATTATCTGGAAATTGAGTGCTTTCCTTATTCCAAATTTCTAATTAATTATTCTAGAGATCTTTTACTTAAAATTTATTTCTTTTCAATGTTTATATTAAATATTGATATAAAGTAGCACAGTGGAAGAGATTATATATTCTGTACAATTTGACAGATATTTTATAGATATATTATATTGAGGTTTACGTCTCTTAAGATTTGTAATGTTTTTTTTTGTTTTTTTTTTTAATTTTGTATCTTACGCAATTTAATATTATTTTTAATTATCGTTTGCAGCGCTCTATGTACTTTATCCATACTTGACGATACACATGAGGGAGCTGGGCATAAACGTGGAGGAAACTGCCATAATGAGCGCCATAACGCCACTCATATCAATGGTGATGCCACCCTTGGCTGGAATGTTCGCGGATCGCGTGGGAAATTTCAAAGTAAAAATTTCATTAAACCATCATTTTTACGAGCGCACCATCTATACAAAATACAGATATAAATAACCAATAAATAAAAGTTCTAGAAACGTTTTATAAAACCTAATAAAAAATCCAATCAAAACTTTCGAGAGCCATTCATACTTCTAAACCATATAAATAATTGATAACAATTTTCAATTTAGCGATTAATGTATCCATGATACTCGATGAATATTCTTATTAAAAAATATTTTAATTAACCTCCTAAATTTGAGAACAATTTAAGATTTTCTTTTTCTTTTTTTTTTTATTATTTCATTCACCGCGCTAAGTTTTTACTTATTATTTATTTATTATTTACTAAATTATATACAGCAATCGAAATACGAGTCCCCTTCATTGTGTCTATGTTATCAAAGTACACTTTCAAATTTGCTCGCCATGAAATCGAGGAAGTGGAAGCGAGAAGACTTACGTTCAAACGATATTTTCATTCAGGTCTTACTATCTCTGTTCTCATCGTTCGGCGGGGTCGCGGCTCTTTTATTGCTGCTCGTGCCGATAGGCAGGATAACCGTGGAATTTCCTGACAGAGTCGTTATGGACCTTGGCTGTACAGGGAATAACGGGCTGCTTTACACGATGAGCCAGAATCATCCTTGCGAGACGAGCTTGCAATCCAAGATCTCAACGAGGATAGAGAGTTGCGGGTAGGTAAGAATGGCAGTTCGAACGATTCTGTCTTTATTCAAACCTGTTATTACATTCATTAAAATGCTTGATAATTGTATTGGCTTGTTCGGAAACTTTGTGAGGAAATTAAAAAAAAATTTTAAGCAAACGCGTCCACGTAAAGTTAATATTTTATCGAGCGATGTGTGTATAGTTTCTTCGGCTGTCTTTCTCCGGAACAGCTTCAATTTTGAGAAATAAAATTAGATTAAAATTGAAGAAGCTACGAACTATACGAACAGCTTGATATAACTACAATCGTCTACCTTTTCGACAAATTTGATAAAAAATTCATTCAAGAAATTTGAAACGATCGTTTCTAAACGGAATAGAGGAATGAAGAATAATAAATAAAAAATTTTAACTATCTGTAATGAAGTCTGAAACGATCGTTTCTAAACGGAATACAGGAATGAAGAATAATAAATAAAAAATTTTAGCTCGAATACAAAAAAATGCAACGCCAAGTTAGTACAAATATTAATTTTTAATGGAATAAAATAATAATTTTGAGTAACAATTCCTGAAAGGGTTAATTTACATTTAAATTGTAAAATAATGAATTCCCAGCATAATAGGTTGTCTAACATCATTTGGAAGTGGAAAGAAAATTTTTTAATTGTATAAAAAGCGTATTATTTTAAATCTACTTTTTTATATATTTTTTTACAGATACATGTGTCATCTAGATGTTCGCAATGACACCGAAGCACGGTTAATTTTGTCGTCGAGAATGTACACGATCAAACGATACAACATGGAGACCGGTACGAATTCCTCGTTCAAGTTTTCGATTGCTCAAGATGACGTGCCGGAGGTATTTATTATATCGAACGAAAGATACGAAAGATATTATTGAATATTTATTCCAAAAGTTGTCTTGATAAAAAGAACAGAAGAGAAAAGTAATGACTTGGACGCATTGAACTTCCAAATCAATTTATTCCGAATACTATTAGTTGTTAAATAATTGGCTCAGAATTTTATAAAATTATATAATGCAATTTATGTTAAAGTTACTTCACAAGATTGTTATAATTATGTAATTTTGTTTTTAAAATGGAATTTTTACAGGAGAAAGAAGAAGACCTAAGGGAACACCGAAAATTGAGGAACAACGAGTATTTCAAAACATCAATTCGACAGCAGTCTACGAACGAGTACTTCTTTCCATCGAACCAACTGTACGAGTTTTCGTGCACCGTGTCAGGCTTTATCGAGGACTTCGAAACGTCAACCCTAGATACCGCCATGTCGAACAGAATATACGAGAACCGTACACTTTGTGCTTTCAATCCCATCATAACTCACAAGGTAACACACTGATTTTAACATTGATTTAAAAAAGTTAATAATAATAATGAAATTGCTAGCGACACTAATAAAAAAAAAACTTATAATTATAATTACTGATTGTGTGCTATATTTAATTATTTTTTATTATTATTTTTATTTTTATAATATAATATAGTATAATAATAATTATTTTTAGTGTTTCTTACTATTTTGTGTCACTATCAACTCATCCACAAATAATCCGAGTATTTTTTTATTTTCAAAAAAAGCGAAATAAAACAATCGATTCCCAATCGTGACAAATAAAAATATTTTTTGTTGTATTTTATCCAGAATCGTCGCCACGAGTGTGACTCGTGGTTATAGGACGAAGGGTTAATTGAATTTCAGTAAAACAAAATATTCGTCGAGTACAGACAAATATATTGAAACGAACGATAATGTAAGAAAAATAGTAATAAAAACTCTTTTTAAATATTTAACATTCAATGTCCAGGAAAACGCGAGTCAGACGATAAATTATCACTCTTACAAATCGAAACTAAGCATCGTGGAACCAACGGAAGAAGATCGGGAGATGAAACGACAAAGATACATCTCGGAAGAAATAGCGTGGACAGGAAAGGAATTTCAGAAGATCACCTGCGGAAATCCTGATCTGGAGACAGACAGGATCGCTCTGACTCTACCACTTTTTAACTACTCCTTGAGCTCGGAGCCTTACAAGACCCTGAATGCGGAAGACTGCAGCAAAAGGTGCATCGTCACCGCACCTCGCAAGGAGATGTGCTCGAACAAGAACACGGTGATCGAGTACAACGTAGGAATAACATTCTGGATGTATTTTGCCATTAGGGTGTTCATTAGTGAGCATTTTTATATTTTTATATTTCTATATTTCTATATTTCTATATTTCTATATTTCTATATTTCTATATTTCTATATTTTTATATTTTCCTTTTTCTCTTTTACTTTTTTCAAACGCATACGCTCACGTCCACAGGTCATAGAACGTTTAAAAAATTTTAAAACAAAGAAAAATCAATGTCCGTTACAAAATCTTGCTATTTATAAATTATTGATATCACAGAGAACCTTAAATTGTATTAACTAAAATTTTACCAAGATTCTAGTTCGATAAACATTCTATCGAAAAGTTACAAATGTCTCTGCGACTTATGGACGGGACTGTACAGTTGGTCTCAAAAGTATTCGGTCACTTTGGGTATTAATATTATTTCCTTAAAACGTAATTTCTGTTCAATATGTATTTTGATTTATTTAAAAAGTGTTGTAACGTTATTGGAAAATATGGTGTTAAATGATTGTGAAAAATTGATTTAGTTTTTTATTTGCATAATTAAACGAAAAATTCGCGTTTAATGAAAAAAATTTCGTTTAATGCATTGCAATAAAGTATTTTGTTTAGGGTTGAATATTTCGAGCTACTACTATTTTGCAATTTTTAGTAAATGTTAAGTAGCGTTTAATTTTCCAAACAACCGAGAATTCGATCAAAAATACTGTGTAATGTATAATCACGCACATTTACATTTGAATGACACGGAATTTGTGGTCAAGATTGAAAACCTGTTTCCATCCACATGGTAGAATTTGCATTTTTCATGGTGAAGGTAGCTGGAAACTAGAACCTGTTTACGGTGTTAAAAAAGACTCGTAAGATTACATAACGTTTACAAAAAATTTGCTGCCTTTCGTTTAAAATTACAGTTACCAAATCCCATTGAACTGATAATTGTTTTTTTTTTTATTTCAAACACAGCTATGCGTGGTATTCAATTTTTAAAGGATGGAAAATTTTTAACGTTATCAAGCTGCAATGCGTCTTTGCAAAATTACGACAATTTTTACGAACGACTGTATCTAATAAAAAGTTAACAATTTTCCTTTAAACGAAGTTATTAACAGTAGAACTACCAGCGATTAAAGTAAACTTATTCGTACCAAAGAAATCGAAACGATAGATATTTGAAAAAAATACTTTGTACGTAGTTTTTACAAAAAATCATGAAAAATCCTCAAAAATGCATGATTGCAGATTTACAAAATTTTTATTGGAAATTTTGACCGGTTCGGTAGTTGTAGTGTTAATATTTGAATTTTATTCACAGGTGTTATTGGAGGGACCACGTTTGCTATGTTCGAGGGTGCGGTGATCGCGATATTGCGAGAACAAAAAGCTGATTATGGTCTCCAAAGGATTTACGGTAGCATCGGCGGTATGATATCGTCACCACTCTCCGGACTTCTTATCGATTATGCGAGCACTGGCAAAGGTTACACGGACTTCAGGTAAAGATTCATTTTTTTAAACATTATCTTGTTGCAACGATTGTAAAACCTTGGAATGCTTTGGAAAAAATTCTCCATCTCTTTCTATCGATGTAACATTAGAATAACTTTACTTCATTTTTTTTAATTATCTCTATTTTACCTTCTATAGCTAAATTTTTTGATAAAGTACGAACGTTTAATAATAATTTATAATTCAACTTATGATTCGACCGATTTAAAAAATATATTATAAGTCTTAGAATTTAATTTTCAAGCGACACTTATTTTCAACTACCATTCTGTTACAAAAATATAACTACAAAACCTAACCATCGTTAATATGCACCGCCAATTTGCATCTAACAATTCTACTTATTTTTCAAGTCTGAAAAATCTCGTGACTCCAAGCAATTTCGAATTATGATATAATATCCGAATCTCTGTCCAATTCTTTTTTCTTTTTTTTTTTATTTGTAGATTAAAATTGTAGCGTAACATAAAAAATATGAATTTCACTGTTTAATGCATGTAACAGGATAATTTAACCCTGCTGCGATCCTCAAATTCTTCTCGACTCAAACGCGTTCTTATTTCGCTAAAAAAAATTTTTAATTTTGCTAAGAACGCGTCCTTAAAATTCAAACTAAGAAATTTGCATATATACAATAGATTTTTCATGTATTTCTAAAAATTAGTAAAAAATGACACAAGGATCACAGCATGGTTAAAAAAAATTTTTAACCGAGCAAATATTCTATCGAACAATATTAAAATTTTATTTTAATATATTTGAATAATGTATAAAAATTTTCCTATGTAACGCACATATTTTCCAGGCCAGCATTTTATCTGTACGCGGGCTTAAAGCTAATCTCAGGGGTGCTGATGCTCGCCATTAATTTGGAATTCAAATCGCCAGCAACGAACGTGATTCGCGACGTCTTCAGCGTCCTAAGGAACATCGAGGCTGCAGCTCTCTTCATCGCTTGTTTCATTCTCGGTAAACAATCCATCGTACATTTCTATTGCTCTAATAATTTAATACAAAGTCATGAAACGAGTCATCGTTGGATTCCTAAATTCTGCGGAAAATCGCGATGAGCTTGCAAAAATGAACGCTGAAATAAGTTGCGCAATCTTCGTTATTGCCCGTTTCCGCCAATCGTTGGTACACTAACGAAATTACAGTGACACTGACATTCCGCATCGATGTCGCGAAATCACGTGCATTTTTTAAACGATTCGTTTTTACGCGTTGATCGCGTTGCTCTCTTTTTTTTTTCGTTTAAGAATCAAGGAGACTCGCAACGGAAAAGGAATTATCTTTTTCTTTTTGTTGGAAATTCTGAATAATTTTACCTAATTTGTTTGTTGTGAATAGCCGACGCTGTGTTTTAATTAAAGTTCGATTAAAATTGCTTCAGTGATTTGAGAGAAAATAAATTGCTAAGCTTGCAATTTCCTATTAACAGATTGACGACGAGATCTTGTTTCTGTAAAACTTACTCGGGAATAAAGTTACTTTCGAAAATAAATTTTATTCTAAACGTAGCTCTTAATTCAAAGTTTGACCTGGACTTTTTAAAACTAAGTTCGCTATGTTCGCTTTTTTAAGATCTGAAATACAAAACACGAGAAACTTCGTCATCCGTCTTCAACGTGTTAAAAATACAGATAAGTTGTAAGTTCTCTTAAGAATAATTTTGAGGACAGCTTTGTTTAAAAATTAGAATAATTTTTGTTAGTGAATATACCTAAGAACAATATTTTTTACAAAATTGTTCAACACAATTTAAATTACTATTTTTTATCGCTAGATTATTTAATAACTTATGAAGTTTCACACAGAGAAAAAAAGTAACACGTAACAACAAAATTAGAATAATCTAATAATCAAGATATCTACGAAGAAAAAAAAAAAAATTTTGTTTCTAAGAGATGTATGTATGGTTAAAAAATATCTTTGATTAACGAGCTTAATGAAACTAAGATGCTGCAAACCGATTATCTTTATAAGCTAAATTTTCATTTCTTTTTTTTTTTTACAGGAACTGCTTGGGGATACATCGAATCGTTCCTCTTTTGGTTGATACAAGATTTAGGAGGATCAAGATCACTCATGGGTATCACCATAACCGTAGGCGGTATTGCCGGTATACCATTACTGGTACTATCTGGCCCAATCATATCAAAGATCGGCCATGCCAATGTACTTTCTATAGGCTTCTTTTTTTACGCCATAAGACTTTGTGGTAAGCGTTCATTTTAATTCTTACGCGTTTAAGTACTAAATCTGCATGATGATCTTAAACACAGTAGTATGCTAATCTTCTTTCACGAGCTAATTTTTTTAAATTAATGTTAGAAAAAAAAAGTTATAATTACCAATTCTATTCAAGCTCGTTGTATATTTTAAAATTAAAATTACGCTTGAGAATAATTTAAAAATAATACTGTTTTAAATAACGAAATGAATATATTATCCGATTATATTTTTTTATGTTTCCTATTCGTACGACTAAATAATCATAAAAAATATAAAGTAAATTGAAAAATATTGTAGGACGAAAATTTTATAATTAAATTTATAATTATTTTATATCCATTTCACAGGTTACTCTTTGATATACAACCCTTGGCACACTCTCATCTTCGAAGCATTGGAATCGGTCACCCTATCGCTCAGCTTCACCGCTGCTGTTACTTACGCAGCGAAATTGTCCACCACCACCACCGACAGCTCGATACAGGGATTATTAGGCGGAGTTTATTACGGAGTTGGTAAGCAATCTTTCCATTTAATAATTATACCTGCGGACCGACGATGAAATTTTCATTTAGGCGTCATTGGTTTCCGAGAACTGCCGATATCAATTTCAAAAATATAATACCTTATAATTTATCAATGGGTACTATCACATTAAACAAAGATACGAATTTTCTTTGCAGGCCCATACAATTTTCTTCTTAAATTCTTAATCATTTTGCGACAAAAGTTTTTTAATTAGTATCACAGCACACGATCTAACGGAAAGTCGATAAAAATACCTATTTATATCAAAGAAATTACAATAATAGATACTTGGAAAAATACATAATGCACCAGAAACAAATCTTTAACCATATATTTTACAGAAAATCACAAAAAAAAAAAAAAATACTCAAAAGCGTTCCGTTAATAATTTATAAAATTTGAGTAAGAAATTATGAACCGATCATTTGACCGCTTTGGTAGCTTTAGTGTTAATATTAGGTTGATAATAAAGTTCGTGCGGGTTTTAATCGTTTTATGTAGATAAAAAGCGATTTTTTTTATTATAATAGGAAACATTTTTATTCGATAATGCCATTGTCCACGAAATAAATCACCTTTTGTTTTTAACATTTCTTAATTGCATTTCAAAGCGCTGGAAGACAATTATCGTTAAAAACCGTACGAACTTATCGAGCAACCTAATATATAAAAGCACAAAAAATGATTGTAACAAGAAGATGCGACATAAATCACTGTTAAGTATGGTCGCGTTTTTCGCCTGAGACCTCCTTAGTGAAAGGGTCATAATTACAAATATAATTAGAAAGGGTTATACAAATTAAGTGTTATAATTATAAATATAATTAGAAAGGGTTATACAAATTAAGTGTTATAATTATAAATATAATTAGAATCGTAATAAAAATTATAATAATTATTTTCAGGCAAAGGTTCGGGAAGCTTAATCGGTGGATACCTGATGAAAGGTTTCGGCACTCGACCAACGTATCGAATCTTCGCGGTAGTAACTCTCGTAACCGGTCTCATGTACTACATCTTCAACGTGGCTTATCTTAAGAAACGGCCACAGGTCGAAGGAAACGACATCGTGAAGAAAAAGCCGAAAAATTTGGGAAACCAAAATGGTCTCGAGAGCGGAATCATCGAGATCGGTTTGGAAGAAAAGAAACAGTCTCAAAACGAGGAGAACAAGAACGAATCGAACAATTTAACAGGAATCGACAACCAGGCGTTCCTCAGGGAACAAGATGGTATGAAATCGTCGAAGGAGACGGAGAATCAACGAACGAACGACATGGAAGCGATAAACAACGCGAAGAACCTCGACAAAATCGAAAAAATGCCATCCGAAGAGAGCAAAAAGAAGTTTGGAGCGAAAAGGTTGAAGAAGATACAAACCGACGAACGTGACCGAGCGAAAGAGTGCCCGAAACAAAATGGCGCGACGAATCCGAGCTTCGAAAGCGAGGAAGACAGGTGTAACGTCACTATTGAGAGACAACCGGAGGACAAGAAGTGATGAAGTTCCTTTAGAGATCTCGATACT
>SMSQ01019855.1:6861-21762 GCA_019453375.1 Ctenoplectra terminalis | reverse complement strand
AAAAAAAAAAAAGGAATAAAATTCCGTCGAAGGGAACCACGTGAGCACGAAACGACCACCAACGAGCATCTCCCTCTTCGTGTTTTCGTTTACCAGAGTTTTCTTTAGGCAACGTTAACGCCTTCGCGGAGTTTTCTTCTTTCTTTTTTTTTTTTTCTTTTTTCTTTTCTGCCTTCGTACCTTTCTTTCTTGTAACCCTGCTCCGTTCTCCTTTTCGTTCTCGCTTTTTAAACAAGACCACAGGTTTTCGGTATGCGATCTGGTTGCATGCTTACCAAAACTACACGGATGAAGAATTTCCGTTCGGCATTTTGACGGGACGTTAATCGTTCCCCACGAACCGTCGCGTACTCACTCCATTTGTACAGCATTCACGTACAACACGTACTATCTCAACGCACACGTATTATTCCCTGGCTGACCGAGTGACGCGATGCAGTCGAGATTACTCGGCGAGCAGAGAAAGTAATTAAGTGGCATAATTACTGGATGCCTATCTGTATTTCCGTTTCAAGTTAACGGCATTAAATTTCATTCGTCGCGTTACGCTTTGCATGTTTATGTAGCTTTTGATGAAATTTACCGGCGAGCCTGAAAACGGTAAGTACAGGGTGGCCTTTGGAAAATAAACTGTTCTCGGAAAGAGAGTTTTGTATAGATCATGGAATAATAAAGTGCGGTCAA
Organism: Ctenoplectra terminalis; assembly: GCA_019453375.1. Classification (NCBI taxonomy): domain Eukaryota; kingdom Metazoa; phylum Arthropoda; class Insecta; order Hymenoptera; family Apidae; genus Ctenoplectra; species Ctenoplectra terminalis. The sequence continues at coordinate 21,078 of SMSQ01019855.1, read as the reverse complement.
TGGCCGCGGCTCGGGAGTCATCGCGCATTTCAATATTCGTCTTCATAATAATTAGAATACCGATTTTTGTGGGAAATTTGTAGGAAATTTGTAGGAAATTTAAAAGTGACAAATTGCACGGGATTCCACGTGACATGGAAAAATAAAATTAGTGTTTTTTATAATGTTTGAGTAGGTTTTATAACTAGAGAGTCATTGTTCATTTCAATATTCGTTTTCATAATGATTAGAATGCGGATTTTTGTGGGAAATTTGTAGGAAATTTGTAGGAAATTTAAAAGTGACAAATTGCACGGAATTCCACGTAACACGGAAAAATAAAATTACAGTTTTTTTTATAATATTTGATAAGTGAAATAAGTTTTAAATAATTTCTACCTAAGTTCTATTTTTTTTTCTTTTTCTTTANGTAGGTTTTATAACTAGAGAGTCATTGTTCATTTCAATATTCGTTTTCATAATGATTAGAATGCGGATTTTTGTGGGAAATTTGTAGGAAATTTAAAAGTGACAAATTGCACGGGATTCCACGTGACATGGAAAAATAAAATTAGTGTTTTTTATAATATTTGTGTAGGTTTTATAACGAGAGACTCATCGTTCATTTCAATATTCGTTTTCATAATGATTAGAATGCGGATTTTTGTGGGAAATTTGTAGGAAATTTGTAGGAAATTTAAAAGTGACAAATTGCACGGAATTCCACGTAACACGGAAAAATAAAATTACAGTTTTCTTTATAATATTTGATAAGTGAAATAAGTTTTAAATAATTTCTACCTAAGTTCTATTTTTTTTTCTTTTTCTTTATTATATTTCAGAAAATATGAATTTGTATAAAATTCCGCGGTTTAGTAATCATATGCAGAGTGTTATATCCGACTTTATGTTGCTCTGGGAATTTAGTCCCCTGATACCGGGTTCTGAATCGCGTATGGACCGTGTTTTTATGCACAGTAACGTGAACTACTTATCTAATGTATTCGATGACTTTCATAAATAAAAATACTGAAACGTTTCAGATATCGTTGAATTTATATCAACAGGGATGTAGATTGTCATATTTTTGTTGATTGTAGAATCGAGACTGTAAAATTTGGCTCTATATGTAATTTCTTTCTATGACCAAATAGAAATAGAAGCAGTTCAAAACATACGTCAAGTATCTAGGAAAGATGCTCTTACCAATCGCAAAGTATAATTTTGGCTCACGAAATTTTAACCTAGGGACGAGATCTTCTGCTTCTTAAAGAAATTTAATTTTTCTAATCTTATGTTCTTAAATTTTTAAATTAATTCAAAATATTTTATAATTAAACCCTGCTACGGTCCTCCAATTCTTTTCGACCTAAGCAACCTCTCTCATTGAACTAAAAAAAATTCCTAAGTCTGTTAAAAATCTGTGTTCAACATAAAATTGAAAACAGAAAATTCGCATGACTTTTCTACATGTTTCTCAAAATTAGGGAATTTTTCAATAAAAGAAAAACTCGATTTGGTAAAAAATAATTCAAGGGCCGTAATAGGGTTAACACGTTGATTGCCACGTCGAAATCACATGTTTTTCTTAGGACGCCATGGGTCAGGACACCATACCGGCAGATAGAAGATTTGATAGAAATTAATCTCACGTTTTTGTTCTTTTAATAAAAATAATAAATATTGAATAGTGCACGTTTTATGTCAAAGTATTCTCTAACAGCGATGATGGTGTTCAAAATTCATTAACTATCAATCTTCATTTAATTTTTACAATTATAAACATTTGAAGCACTCCGGTCACTGATGACCATCCTGACGCTACAGGAGAAACAATCTGCGGTCACATATGACCACCGTGGCGGTCAACGTGTTAACCCATTTGTCATCGTTTGCGTATATATACGCTCAATTTTCCTGGTTACTATCACCAGAGCCATATGCATACGCTCATCTTCGTTAGTCACTATCATTAATCGTTGGCTAAAAAATAGAAATGAAGAGTGTTGTTGGAGACGAGAGTAGTAATTCTGATTATAGCGAAGAAGAAATTAGACCACTGAAACAAAGACGAATCATGGAATACGATAAAAAAATCTGTACTGCATGTACACCTTGAAAACACGAAAGTGTTAAGAATGTACATTAAAGCTGCAATTTTTGAGTGAAATAACCAACAACATTTCGAATACAATATTTTTATTTAATTATTGAATACCAAAAACCAAAAATTTATACATCAGATAACAGAGAACTCTCGTAAGAGGGCAGAGCAAACCCTTTTAAAAGCAGCTCTTATGAGACATCAGTGATATCGTTTTTGAATCCGGAGCGTTACACGAAAAAGTAACGATTTTCGTTACGCAAAAAACAGAATTGATCTTCATATCTCCTCGACGCCTCCATCTACAGAAAAATTGATAATACCAGATTATGAGCCTCCCGATACCAAGTAAGTTTGGTCTAATGCATATTCTCCTATCTTCAAAAACAAGCGAGTTATTCAGGTGACCCGTTTAAAATGCCCCGCCCTGTATACTGATTGATCGATGATGATTGATATTTTCTAATTGCATTATGCGATATTTTTTTAACCCTTTCCTTTCTACGGCCGACTAAACTCGCTCTGCGTACGGCGGCCGATTGCAGTCGTTCCTCAAGCGCACACTTTTGACGCGGCGGTTCGTTCAGCGGGAGTAGCGCGCCGAAGAATGCGTCCGTAGCGAAAGGGTTAATTTCCGAATTTCGGTATTGATTTTGAGAAATTCCATACAAGTACATGCTTCGAGGAGAAAATTACACCGGTATTAGGAATTCTGAGGAACAAATATCCAGAGAAGTAGCTGCGAAATGGTAGTTCGGATATCGTTCGAGTGGGATGGGAAGCGATTTCAGTCTGAATAACAGTAACGACTCCATTGGGACACTGCTTTCTAAATCGATCTCTTTCCTCCAGATTGCCGTCCCCGTACAATAAGCAGTCGGCAGTTGGAGGTGCAGGTGGCGGTCCTGGATCGACGAGCATACCCTTACCTGCCACCGTAGCTGCCTCGAGGAGGTGTCCTCCAGACAAGGTTAGACCGGCTCCGACGCCGACGCATCAGTCACAACTTGGTAAGTTTCCTGCTAGCTTTTTCCTTTCAGCGAAAACTTTGAAAAGTATTGATCTGCTGCGTATCCGTGCAGCAAAGGGAATTAATTTAATCTTTCAACGGTATTGACGAGTCAGAAGTTTTATACTGTTCAATCAGGGTAAGTTTGGGATAGTTGGGGGAGAGACCGGTCAGTATTAACCCATTAGCTGCCACGATCTTGGGGATTTTGGAATTTTACGTTTACCACTCGGCGTCAAAAATGTATTTGGTACGCTTGACAATTTAATTTCATTGTATGTATATATATATATATATATATATTTGTGGATATTGTGTGCAACGGAAAGTGTGTATTTTGTGGTTCGTTTCTTTGCAACGAGCGATCAAAATTGAAATTCGTATGTAAGTTGAAGGGAACAAAATTGTCATATTTGAAGCTTAATATTTTTGGTTTGTTTTTTATATTATAATGAAATACGGTACATAAATGTACACAATTTAGGGGTTATAGAAACGATCTGTTGGTTACTCGGTCTTTTGTTTTTTATTCAAATGATTTTATTGATCATTTTATAAGGATACCCATTTGGCACTTTTTCAAAAATATCAAATAGTTTTGAAACGAAACATAATTTCAATATAATTATATTGTTACACAACTTTTTGCGCATATATATAACTTATCCAGCCAAAAATAAAAAAAAAACAAATTTGGCAGTTAATGGGTTGTTAAAGTTAAAGATATAGTTGAAATAATAGTTTGAATCTATCTCTAAAGTGATAAATGATTGACTCTGGATTTATTCTGGATAGCTTTTTAAATCACGCGTGTTCGCTTAAAAGTACGCTTTTTCACAGAGAGAGAGAGAGAGAGCGATACATAGAGTCGATCATAGTACATGGAGTAAATACTCGATCCGTAACCAGATCGAAGCCACTGCTCGCCATCGGTAATTAAGACTTCTTTGCGAAATTGCCTGATCCATGCTTGTCTCAACATGGGTTAACCCTTTGCCCTGTAACCACGAATCACACTCGTGGCGCCGATTCTGAATAACATACAATAAAAAGACACAATATTTATGATAAAGTTGAATTTTAGTTTTAACTGTAATTTAAATTTACAATATTGAAAATTAGCAAATACAAGATACGTGTAATATTTCGATACTTTGCGTTTGACAGAGTGTCAAAGACGCGAATAACTAAGTATCGCTATGTATGAAGATCGAAGAAATCGTAAGCCAAGGCGTTAATATCTCAGAATAAAACAAATAATTCGGCTTATTATTATTCTGGTACTGACAATTGTCGCAGAACCGTATACACACAGGGTGCCCCAAAAGGTCTGTAAGTCCCTTTAACCCTTTCGCTACGAAGGGCGTATATATACGGTCTCAGAAATTAAACAATCCATTACTACCTTTACGCGCTCCAGTGACAGATAACAAAAAACGTAAAAGTACGTTTCCCGCATGCAATGTGTTAATAATGTAATCGTATCTACAGTTTGTTTGTAAATACCGAGTATATCGGAGGGGTTAATGCTAATTATTTACGCGGATAAGTAAATATGATAATTAAAATAAGCTGGTTATTTTTATATTTTTTTTACATTTTTGTTTAAGGAACTTGTATTATATCTCAAAGTAATCCGTTGGTACAACTAGTATATCACAATATAGATTTTGAATGCACTTGGAGCAACTTGGGGAATATTTATGGACCCCTCGGGATTTATGGTAGCCGCTAGCGTTACCGCTACGTGACTCATCTTCGACGATAAATATTTTAAAATCGCGTTGTGTTAAGTTAGAAGAGAGATGGAATCAACAGTAGAACTACCGAGTCAAAATGACTGGTTCATCATTTTTTATAGAAATTTTATAAATTTACAGCGGCGCATTTTTAGGGATTTTCTATAATTTTTTGCAAAAAATATGCACAAGGAACGATTACCCTTGTTATAAGAATTTTTTGAAGTACTCATCATCTTAATTTCTTTGCTACAAATAAATCTATTTTAATCGCCGGTAGTTCTACTGTTAAAAATAAGAAAATATAGGCGAGGCTATACAAGTGAATAGCGCTGTAATGGTACGATAACAAAATTTAACCTTTTGCATTCGCGAATGTTTTTAACCCATTCGCTGCCAAGCTTAAATTATATGAAGTCATTCCCATTGCGAGTTGATTTTTGGTTAATTTAAATTTGTAAAAGATCATTCTCTTTAAATAAGAAATAAAGTATAATTTTTGTAAAAAATTTTATTTGTAGTATTTTTTCAAGCTTTTTACATTTCTATATTTATGTTTGTGGCCACAAAAAATTTGCTGATTCAAAAGCCTGCATGTTATAACATATTTAAAGTAGGACGAGTATACTCGTCCTTGGCAGCGAATGGGTGAAGTTTCAAAGGACTACTGTGAAAAGTTAGTATTCTTTTGGAAAGAGAAACAGAAAATTACAAATGTTTACGATTTTTCATTTACTTAGTTAATTTACTTTATTTTAAAACAAATGAAGCTTTTTTTCTTTTTAATTTAAATTTAAAGTTTTTTTTTTTTTATTACGAGTTTATTTTTAAATGGTCACATTAACACGTTAAGCGCCACGCTGGTCCCTACGGACCGACGCTGAAATTTTCGTTTAGGCGTCGTTGATTTCCGAAAACTGACAATATCAATTTCAAAAAATAATACCTTATAATTCAGCAACGAGTTTTATTAAATCACATTAAACAAAGATACGACTTTCCTTTCCAGTCCTCTACAATTTTCTTCTTAAATTCCTAATTATTTTGTAACCAAATGTTTTTCAATTATTATCACAGTACACAGCCTAAAGGAAAGTCGACCAAAATCGACGTGGCGTTTAACGTGTTAACATTGAAGTCATTAGTGACCACTAAACGATACACGAATGGTTATTACAATGATACAATGTTTTCGAAAGTGAGATAATACATTTTGTTTATAGTGAATTCTGCAGGTTTATGCGTCTAAAAAATTCCAGTACCCTATGGGTGTTGTCGGGATCGTTGTATCAACCCGAATGGGTTATTAGCAACCACGTAATTCCACCGTCAGGAAAACGTTGATTTAATACGAAACCAATTAAGTTAATTTCACTTGAGACATATGTAAAGCAGATGGATGACTGGGATATAGTCCCAGTGTAAGACGAAAGTGACCATTAGACTAGGTAATACCATATTGGATCAAAGCTTAAATTAGCTGCAGAAGATTTACATGTTTCAAAAAACTAAGCAGGTTTTTTACACGATTTGACAGTTCTAGTAAGTTCTTTAGCGTCTTCCTTTATTTGAAATATTTTCCTTTCGTTTTCGTACGCCGGGCGCGATGTCGTGATACGATGGATAAAGTTCCTAAAGTTGCAACTGATGCACATTGGAGGATAATAAAGAAGCGTTTGAATCGACGAAGATACAGAATTTAATTCAAAATTTAATCTCTGAAGAAAATTGTGCATGTCGCCGTAGCCAGTCGAGCGCAAAGGGTTAATAAAACGAAAGAAACTTTTGGGACAACCTAACATCCTTCAACAATCTTACATAAATGTATGCATAGTATTGTGTTGTCCGTAAAGTTGGTGCTATTACCTGGTAGGTAAATAAAATTTGAAAAATATAAATACACGAGAACGCGACTTCTAAATCACATGACGTTATGAATAATTTAATAGTAATTAAAATTTAACGTGCAAATAATTAAAATAACTAAACTAGCAGTATTCCAATGCGAGAAGGTTGACAGAAAAACAACTGTCTGGTCTGTACCCTGTTCGCTTTATTTATAACGCACGCTAAGCTCGACGAGGAACTTGTAAATTATTGAGATTAAACATTTTTAAACGCGAACGTAAAATTACACGAATACGAATAAAAAAGAATCGACTGATACGAATAAAGGAAACACGGTTCGGTGGTATTAAAAGTGGAGAGGGAGTGTTGCAAAAGAGAAAAACGCGAAGGAAGAACGTGAAACGTAATGCGTTAACGAGGATATTCAGGATAATGAGGAGGAGAAAATGAAGAAGAAAGTGAAAAAGCAAGATAGGATTTAGAGGAGCGTGGAAAGAAATGGTATTATTTTTGTCTAACTCCTCCCTTTTCTTTTTACACGGGCTGGTTTTAATGGAAAGTCATTAGCGACCGGGTATCCTGAACAGTTACCGCCAAGTAATATCCTGCCATGATCTTTTAATGCCCACAGTCTATCTGTTTCTGACATTCGCTTTCATTCCCTCGACGCAAGCGTCGGTTTCCCCTTCAAAATACCTCGCTCTTATCCTTTGTTGTTTCTCTCGTGATCGATGTATCTAACTTTTCAAATGCTTGTTTGCGTCCAATTTTATACCGATCGATTTTTGCTGCGTGCGGTACAGTCGAAATGTTTGGAAACAAACAGATTTAAATAAATAGTTCTACTGCATTGTATGATATAATATATATGTTGCGGTAAATGTAATTAATCCGGTGATTATATATGTAGGATTGAATGTAGGATGGGTCACCGAAATTATTCGGAATGCGTACTTTGCCGGAAAATAAGGTTTCATAGAACAGATGTAATATAAAAACAAATGACACAAAATGACGTGGTTTCGCTTTTTTATCTTCACGCTTAGCGATCGCATCGCAGACTGACTTTCGCCCTTTTCTTCGCAATTTCCTCGATCGTCCGTCGTCATTGCATTCTTGCTCACGCTTTCTTTGTTCCTTCATATTTGTAGGATTGAATGAAATATGGGTTGCCAGAATGATTAGGAATGCGCGCTTATCGGAAAAATAAAGTTTAACCCCTTGATATACGAATTGAATGGAACTTGATGCGACCGAAAAATACCATTTAATTTCACTCAACTGAACGGTTACGTGAAGGCTGAGAAAGAGTATATTTTATTTTGAAATTTGGATTTTTCATTCAGATTGATGTGTAAGGGAAGGATATCAAAACTTGCTAACTGCTCTCTTTATATTAGAGATTATAATGGATATATATTTAATTCAGACTTGCTTACTTCTTACTCTTACAATGTTCTTACTGTTTGTACTTACAAATTTCTTACTTCTTACTGTTCCGTTCCCTTACTCTTTCTCATAATTACTGTCCACGCGCCCGAACATTCACACCCTTATACCTCATTTCCAATCGTTCTTTCCTTTTTCTCCACATGCATCCCTTTCCACTCGCACCTACAACTTGCTCATCTATCCCTTCCAATCATGCAGTCACGTATACTTCATTCTCACGGTCTAACTTTCAAGACCCAAACATTCTTTCTAGCACTCAGGACACTCAGCCACGGTCACACTTTCCAAACATACCTGGCTCAGTTTCACTCGCAACCATAAATCCATTCGCACTACCACTCGATGACTTCAACCACCGGCGCCGTCCTGTCGCAGGACGACCCCGACCGCACGCATTCAACCACTCGACATACCTGCTCACACTTATCCTTACAGATGTTAATAAAGAACATCTAAATAATATTAAAAAATTGAATAGTAAGGGTATGAACACTTCGATGACTGGTGTCAATCTCATTATCATCACTGGAGTAACCAATTGTACCATCATCGTCACTTTCATATAATACATCCGACTTATACATTTTACAGGGATTATTTATAATCTTTACTAAACTCAAATATTGTCTTCATTCACCGTGCGAGACTTCTACTAAACTGAATGTTACTTTCAGTGTGCTTCTTCTTACGCGTTCGATGCTTTTTTGTTCTTGAAGTTGAGAAGGTGATAGGCTGGACCATCTCGAACGTTGTAAACAAACAAGAATCGACGCACGAGTGAAGCAACTATGTAATCTAATTGTATACTGCACGGCGTCCGTCGAAAAAAGCGCTCGACGAGTCTGACTCGTCAAAGTCTACAGTGGCCCCGTAAAATGAATGACGAGTCTGACTCGTCATTGTATGTCAAGGGGTTAATAAGATGAATATAATGCACAGGCAAAGAATAATACGGAACGACGTGGTCTCGCTTTAGAATCTTTCTCTTAGCGATCGCGTTTTCGACTGTCCTCGCCCTTTTTTCGACACCTTCCTCTATCGCTCGTCGTCGTCGGTTTCCTCCTTGCACCCCCGCGTTCCCCGTCTACGCACTCCTCACGCGCGCTTCCTTTGTTCCCTCATATATGATCCTTCATATATGATCACCGTTAAGTTTGGTAAATGTGATGAATTCTTGAATATTTATCGAAATAACCGGCGAGTTTGTTTAATTCCCAATTCGTACTGGCGAATGTGATAATAGTCCGTTACTGTTTGTTATTGGCGGTCTTTGTGTAATATATAGGGTGTCCCAAATGGTCTGTAAATCTCTTCAAGGTATAATATAATTCCTGAGATGATTTCAAGCAACCTTTTCCTTTGCGAAAATGTCAAATTTAGCTCCGTTAACGAGTTATTAACGAAAAAAACTGACCAATCGCAGAACGAATAAAGCATTTATTTATTTATTTTTTTGTTTGTCAAATATTAAAACATAGCGAAAGGGGGACTTTTCGACGAATCGAAATTGTAATATTAAATTCATAAAGTAAATATAACTTTTGTTTTTCTAATATGTTTTTCATTCAATAACCTACTCTTTTATTACATTTTTCTAGTTTTTTAAAGCACAATTAAATTATTTTTTAAAGCAATTTAAATGTTTCCAAACTTCTTGGCAGTAGTGTACATTAAGAAGAACAGGAGGATGGTCGAACTACAAATATTCTACATCAACAACTAATATTTAATAATATATCACATTCAATAATCTACTTTTAACCCTGTACAACCAAAATTTTGTTCGCTGATCGGAGAAAAAATTAGAACACATCACAATTTTTCACTTTGATTTGAAAATTTTTCAACCAATAATTCCTACAAATACACTTTCTGGTATCAAAACAGTACACTAGTAACATTTATTAGTACCGTGACATGTAACTGAATAAAAGTTTTTAAAACGGAGATTCACACGAACCTGTATAGAGTTAAAAACTATTTTGACTGAATTTCCATATTTCCAATCGTTCCTTAACACATTGCGTACGGGAAACGAGATATCTCGTCTTTAGCAATCCGAACGTTGTGGCCGGGAGACGAGACATCTCGTTTTCAGGTTTCTTCGACTCGATCGACGATTTAAGAAACTAAAAATAGACTTTCTTGTTACGTTACCAGGGTAACGAAGTCTTGCGTATTCCATTAACAAATGGTCAGCAAAAAAAAGATTATTCAAAGGATTTTTCAAACTTGTAAAATAAATGATTAAAATTTTTTTAAATCTAAAAAATGTAAAAGATGTATAAAAAATATATAGTAATATTTAAGAATACTTTATGCGAATATCTGCTACCAAATGCGAATTAAAAAAGTGAATATATGCATCCTATAAAGTATTTCTAGAGCGCCCAAAAATGTGCGGGCCCTCGGAGCGCGTTGCGCGAGCAGAGCGCCGTACGCAATGTGTTAACTGTTTTAGTGCCAGGAGTTTTTAAAAATCCGTGTCGGATTGTGCCATGAAACGCGGTAGCGCTTCCTTCATTTATCCCCGAGTAATGCCGATCGACGCGACCGCGCTGCTCTTTTTTTTTTGTCGAAATATGCCCGGCGCGCTCCCGCTTCAGAATGTTAGTCAATTTTTGAATCGTAACAGTTTCATCAAAAAGACAGCTAATTATGCAGGTTGTTTACGATTATTCGAAAGAAAATTTGTAATTACGAGAGGAAACTCCGACAGACTCGCGACAAGACACATTCCGAACCGAGCGTAATCGAATTGACGATCGTGATAAAAAAAAAGCGACGCGGTTCACCGCAGTACTCGAACAGCGCGATCGCGATGCATGGCACTAAAACGGTCAAACGTGGCCCAGCTGAACGAACTTCTTAGCACGCCGAGGCAATACGCAAGAATTTACTTTTAAAGACACAAAGGTTCGAACGAGGGTGGCAAGCGGCGCAGTAGATTCGGCACCGCGTTAAGAACACCCCATTAGCCATTAGTCCTGTGAATAGCTTTTAGCAACCCTTTGCGCATTTCTAGTCGCCGCGAGAGATCTGGACCACCATGGAAACTGGCTTCCATGGGGGGTGTACGCGACCCTGTGTCCCTTTTAAATATATGGCTTCTCTCGCACGAGCCACGAATCTCTCTCCTTCTATCCGCCAACCCCCGACTTGCTCCTCCTCTTGCGCACACTCGTACATTATTATCCTCTCCTATCGTTGTTACACGTACGCGGTATCGGTCGTTCTATTTTGTGCGGCTGTAGATAACTGCGCTCGACAAAAGTACGCTCTATCTGCTCGGAGCTTCCAACTGTATCGGTATTCGTTGAGACGCGTGTACGTGTACCTCGGTCACCCTATTTCGTGTATGCGCTCGTGCCTCGAAAAGCGTGCTCTATTGGCACGAACATGGATACACACGTCGCGAAACTCCGTTAGGTTGGTCGCAACGAGTACGTCTGATAGCGAGCTAGCCTTGTGTACACGCGTATACACTCGTACAGCGTGGCGGGTAGCTCGTGTGGACCATGATATTACCTACATCTATGGTGGCCGAAGAGGAGGTAGGTAGCCCGCTACGAGATGGGGTGGCACCCCATAGTTTATACTTTACTCTCAACTCCCATGTTTCCAGGGCGGCCACGGCCAGATGTGTACGCCGAGTTACAGTGGTTCTCGAGCGGCGCGGAAGGTCAACGCGTAGTTTTAATTTTTTGGTTTTAACACGTTAACACTAAACCTACCGACGATTAAACTATACCTGCTTGTATCAAAGAAATTAGAATAATAGATACTTGGAAAAATACACAATGCTAGAGAAACAAATCTTTGACCATATATTTTACGGAAAATCACAAAAAAATATTTAAAAGTGCACCGTTAATAATTTATAAAATTTGAAGAAGAAATTACGAAACGGCCATTTAATCGCTTTGGTAGGTTTAGTGTTAAGCGCCACGCCGGTTCCTGCGGACCGACGCTGAAATTTTCGTTTAGGCGTCGTCGGTTTCTGATAACTGGCAATATCAATTTTAAAAAATAATACCTTATGATTCATTAATGGATGCTATTAAATCACATTAAAGAAAGATACGACTTTCCTTTGCAGGGCTCTGTAATTTTCTTCTTCGATTCTTAACAATTTTGCAACCAAATGTTTTTGAATTAGTATCGCACCACACAGCCTAACGGGAAGTCGACCAAAATCGGCGTGGCGTTTAACGTGTTAACCGTTTGAGTGGTGAAAATTTTTTTGGTGTATGTGGTAAAAGTGCGGAACGAAATGCGTAGTCTTCTTTGTGGAAAGTATTAGGTTGTCCCGAAAGTTTCTTCCGTTATCTTCATGCAGTGGCTTCGTTTGGCAGTGTTTAGATGAATATGAGGGTTTAATTCGTTAAATGAGAGACGGACGAAGGTAACAGAGCGAAATGGATCCTGTATAAAATAATAACATATTATAATAAAATATTATGCGTTCATCACTTATTAATTAAACGAAAGAAACTTTTGGGACAACCTGATAATAAAAATTATAGTAATTTACTCTAGTTACTGTATAAAAAGTAGTTTTTATGAACAAAGATATTTTTTATTCTCGTTTATTACAAGAGTGTTTTGCTGCACAAATTCCATAAAATCCTTTTTTATATATGGCGCAAAATTTCTGACAGAACAAAAGGAAAGCGCGATAGCGTTTCTCCGAATTTCTGGCACGATACAAGAGAAGCGCGATGGCGCTTCTTCGCACTTAAACGGTTAATATCGTTAGGTTTTCACTGCTATTATGAATTGTTAGCATTCTTCGGATAAGGTTTTTTTTTAACCCTCTATAGAGAAAAAATTACGATTGATTGCAGTTTTTCAGTTTGATTTGAAAATGTTTTAACGGATAATTACTGTAGATGGGTCGTGGTGACGCTACGGTAATTATCCGTTCATAATTTGTTAAGCAATGTCCAGTAATAGCTACAAATTTAGAGTAATATATTATTTTCCAGAATTGGTACATGGTAAAATAATAATAATAAAAAAAAGAAAATACTAACGAAATTGTTCTACAAGCAAATATTATGCTAACGTTGCTATAATTTTGTTCAGTACTATAATACACGAGTTATTGATAAAACAGGTATCTTAAATATCTAAAACAGATTTATTCTATAGATCTGTATTAAATATCTCAAATAGATTTATTCCGTAGATGTGTATTAAAAATCTCAAATAAATTTATTCCATAGATCTGTATTAAATATCTCAAATAAATTTATTCGATAGATCTGTATTAAATATCTCAAATAGATTTATTCCATAGATGTGTATTAAAAATCTCAAATAAATTTATTCCATAGATCTGTATGAAATATCGCAAATAAATTTATTTCATAGATCTGTATTAAACATCTAAAATAAATTTATTCCAGAGTTCTGTATTAAATATCTAAAATAAATTTATTCCATAGATCTGTATGAAATATCGCAAATAAATTTATTTCATAGATCTGTATTAAACATCTAAAATAAATTTATTCCATAGATCTGTATTAAATAACTGAAACAGATTTATTCCATAGATCTGTATTAAAAATCTCAAATACATTTCTTTCATAGATCTGTACTAAACATCTAAAATAAATTTATTCCATAGATCTGTATTCCTACGATATATAAAATTACGTTAGAACATAAATTGTGAATGTCTTGATAGAAACGTAGGGTTGTTGAAAGCTGTAGATGTAAAAAATTTATATCTGTTTTTGATTGCTGCTTCAGGTAATATATCAATACGAGATATACGATGAAACAGGAAAGCAAGATATTAAATAGTATTAGAAAATGAAAGACGTTGAATACTACAAGAATATTGTCAATATTAAATTCACTTTCCGAGTACCAGGTGTTTACCGACCATATATTCACACGACTAATAGTGTTTTCGTTGTAACGACTAAGCTAGAAATAAATGTCTTCCAACAGGCAGCTTCAATTTGTTCCTCGAATAAGAAACGTTATGTATCTGAGAATCGTGAAATGTGTTTAACAAAATTAACTGTTTTCAAGCTTGAATTAACTTACACAAATAAAACCTTACTCTAATT
>SMSQ01019854.1:178065-195586 GCA_019453375.1 Ctenoplectra terminalis | reverse complement strand
TGGTAGATAGAGGATTCGATAAAAATGAATCTTTCATTTCCGATCTTCCAACCACCAAAAACTGCACCACTTATTAACCCTTCGCCTTACGATTTCTTTTGGTATTCATATACGTTAGCGATAGCGATTCACTGGTTCGATACTTTGTCAAATGAAAAATATTGAAATATTATACATAATTTATATTTGCCAATTCTCGAGACACGCGAAGATTCGTTAATAGTACATTTAACCTTACAATATGATAAATAGGTTCTTACAAAATACCAACTTGTCGGTTACGTTCCAACACCTATTAACACTAGATTTACGGAACTCGAACGCAGTTCAGATTTCGTGCTTAAGTTTAACCCCTTGCCTTATGATTTCTTTTAGTATTCATATACGTTAGTAATAGCTGTTCACGGCTTTAACCCTTTGCGCTCCATGCGATTCTTTATCGCTGAAGAAAAGAAGTTTTATTTTGAACGGAAAAAATTACTGTTGCTTGTGAAAGTACTTGTTTTTATTTATTTTACAAATATTCTTTTTCCTCTCGTAAATGAAACATAAATTTTTAATTTTGTAAATCACCATGGTGTGATATCTTTGGAAATTGAGCGTAATCGTGTTGAAAACAGAACGTTTCCGTAGCGGAGCCAAAGGAGTGCTAAGGGTTAATTGTCTACGCCAGGTCGTTTCGTATGTAATATCGCATTTTTAATTAATCTTTAATTATCTGGAAAGCTTAGTAATTCGCGAATTTATTTTAAGTAACAGAATAGTACTGTTACTAAAATTCGACCATCCTGCAATTTCTTTTGCCCCAAAATTTACTTTTCAAATGCAAAATATTGAAATATTATACATAATTTATATTTGCCAGTTCTCAATCTTATAATTTGAAATTGCGGTTAAAGTTAAGATTAAACTTTGTTATAAATATAGTGTGTTTTTGTTGTATTCGAACCATAATCTGCGTCACGAGTCCGACACTTGATTGTAAGGCAAAGAGTTAATATCCCCACAGTAGTTTACAAGTTTCTAAATTTAATAGTTTACTTAGGTGAATCATCCTGTATATTATAATACTTGAAGACAGATATCAGTTCAGTAAATTGTAATACATAAATGGTAAAGAAATCGAATTTTTGTAATAGAATTGTTCCATTAATTTAGAATAAATTAGCAAAATATAAGTCTTAAACGAAGTTTCTAATAATAAAGAAATAGTTTATTTATTCTAATATACAGGATCCTGCATTAAATATAACACTTTCTCCGTTAGCCGAAGCTTTTCGAATCGAGTATGGACCATGCGGTGTGTCTCTATTTTTAAAATGAAGTTAACAAAATATAAAGATCATCGTAACTAATTTACACTGAAAAATGAATTCCTCGTCCCGCTAATGACTGGGCTGAGCCATACGTAACGTAGTTTCATGTATGAATTTAAAAAAATCGTTTCAACCATAATAACGCAAACTTTGTGAATCCACTGCTTCGGCGAGTGGAAAAAAATGTGAAGCAAACGACAAAGGGAAACTTACAAAACGTTCAGAGCCGTGGATAAAGCGAATAATTTGATTTACGCTCGATAGCGCTTCATATCTTGTGATGTTCATGTTTATCTTTATTTTCCAACGTTTCGCGCAATTCAGACCTGTTCGCGTTCATACCGACACTTTCTTTCGCCTCGCGTTTTTATCTTGGCGATAATTTCAGCATCTGTCTGCACGAATCGTCGAGAAACTTTAACGATATTTTCCGCGTAGCCCAACTTTCCAACAATTTAAATTCAGAAACAAGTTGCGGGGTAGCGTCGGTGGGCTCGATGACCGACAAAATGGCGACAGAGTTGAACGAAGCTGGAACCGTTCACCGAGAACCGTTTTAGAAAGAATATTTAGCGCGGATGACGTCGAGTATATATTTCATGGCTTCAGTTTAAACCACTCGAATCGCTGGATAGATTGATAGAAGTTATACGACTCCGGATCCAATCATCGTAAATGGTTCAGAGGTAACTTTACTTCAACGATAAAGTCCTCATTGTTACCAAAGTCAGGTTCCTGTCTATCTTGCATACGTATATCCTTCTTATTAACCCTTCACTTGCGATATGAATTTTCATGTATGTTATTAACCCTTTCGCTTCGTCAGTCCGGTCGAAGTGTCGTTACCGTACGGAACCACGCGCCAGAAATGTGCACAGTGCGCGTGGTTTTTGTATATACATTTTTTAAGTCTTAAATAAATACTATGCTTGATAAAACAATTGTTGCTCTAATATAGCATGTGTTCCTAACATTTTTAATATGAAAACACTTAAACAAAATTATATTAGTTACTCTAAAGGCATTAGACTAATTACAGTTGACAAATTCTTAGCTATTTACGTATTTGCAAGACTTTAAAATTGAACGGTTAATATTATTAACCCTTTGACTACGGCAAATTTTGAATCGCACCGGCCGTACCATACGGTAGGAATTTATAAGGCGCTTAGAAATTTTGCGCTTGTGACACTGTTGGCGCCTAAAGGCGCTTGACGCAGTTTGGCTTTCTGATGCGGACGACGCCTATAGGCGCCCTGAGAATTTAAGCTTAACGTTAATATTAAATTTTTAATATGTATAGTAACGATTCGGTGCAGAATACAAATCAATAAATAATATTGTCCCAATGTAGTGAAACTCAGTTTTTCGATTATTCAAATATATTTTCCCAAAAATGTACCCCTAATAATAAATTTCGCTGTTCTCGGCGTACGTCGTAACTGAATTCCTACCGTATGGTACGGCCGGTGTGTCTCAAAATCTACCGTAGTCAAAGGGTTAAAAACAGAGTTACAAGAATAAGCGCTTATATTTCCGCACGATAGCCAAAACCGAGCCGGTGTTAGCCATGTATCCGCGCTCCAATGAACCGGTGGATAAAGTGTTAATATTGAATCTTAAGCCTGATAATTTTTATTCGTGCAATATTTTAGAAAGCATTCGTCAAAATCCATTCTCTGTTCCTCGGGACAAGTATAGCAAAAACGTGTCTTTCGAGTGCAAAGGGTTAAAAATCCATGCTCTCGTATTTTATGAATTTAACTTCGGAAACATAGCAAAAATTGCAGCAGAACGCATTTGTAGAGTTTGCAGAGATCATTCTGGCATTAAAAAGTGTGCCTAACAAAGTGGTTTGAATTTATTCCAAGCTTGTAAAAATTTAGAACAATAATGAGATCGAAACAGCGGTTAATTCATTTTTCAAATAAAAACTCAAGATTTTTGTACTAATGGAACACGTAAGTTTAAAGAAACATCGGAGAAGAGCCTACGGAAATTAATAATCATTGCTTTATTAAATAAAATTAAATTTCAGGAAAGTTAGGACTTGTTGAATTTTGTAGCATAAATCCGCACCAACTATTTCCGACACCTAATAGCATTCCAGCAAGCTCGGGTTTTAGATACGGGATAGTGAAGTTAGGACAGATTCTACAGGATGTCCTAACGTATTGGAGACATAAAGAAATTTTTATATTCGAAGAAAGCTTATGTCGAACGAGAATCGATATTAGGAATTAACCGGCGAAGAACGATGAAAGGAGCAGAAAAAAAGGGAAACGGAGAGAAAAGAGGCTTTAAAGGGGAAAGACAATGTTTCTGATCTGATAGTGCCACAGACCCATAGAATGATCTAGTTTTGCCGATTGCACGACTCCTAGCATTAGGCATTGTTTGCGGTCGATAGTTTCCCACTTGGCTGACGTACACACCGGGACATGGCAGTTGACAGTTTTTGCTTGATTAATTGTAACGCACGTCATCAGCCCACGGGAATAGTTTAGTCTCCCTATGAGCGAGCTCGTTGTTCTCATCGCAGCTTTTGATCCCCGTTCACTTCGTTACGCGACGAGAAAAAAAAGAAAAAAACAGAAAGAAAGATCGCGTATAGACTATTTGGGAATTGGCGTTCAGCGTCGACACAATGCTTTATTTATCTGTTTTTATTTTTGCTGGCAGGAGAATGAAGCTTTTGGTATTTTGTCTCGAAGACTTCGAATTAACGAGAATTATCGTTTATTTTTTATTTTTATTGGTTTTTTATTGGTATTTTATCGACATTTTGTTTCAGATCGTATTGTTTTTGATGAAAAATGTCTGAACTGCTTGCTATATGAGCCTTTCGTTTTTGAATTGCTATAAGTCCGGTTTTCTGTATTTGAACGTATTTATTGTTTCACGCTCTACCGTACTTAAAAATTGTTGATTGCTGATGAAAAGAAAGGAATATAAATACACTTCTCTATTTGATACATTTCTCCATAAAAATTGCAATATTAAATAAATTAAAATATTTACAGATTATTTTAGATAATATATATGACTTTGCAAACAGTGTGCTTTAAAAGTTCTTGTATACGGTAACAAAAATATGAATTTGGAAAAATTTGCAAATTGCAATGCTTCCGAACAGTGAATGCTCGACAAGACGACAGAGAATCGATGGAATTGTTTTAACGATCAACAAGTTTCAAGAGTTAGCCCCAATTTAAATAAGAGCCCATCGAATTTTAACAAGGTAGTTTGCTTAGTACTTTTCAAATATACACGTTCAAATAAATGATAAGTTTCTTTCAAAAGAATCAAATTAATCCAATGAAATTTTTAACGAAGTACATTTGTTTATAATTTGCTCCATTGATCATCTCACCAAGCTCACCGCGAAACAAAAAGAAAAAAAAAAAATGAAAATGCTTGTTAATTACAGATTCGTTATCAACCCTCCTACTGTGCTCATAAAAACGTACTGCAGTAATTTAATATTGATAATAATTATAACTCTGTACATACCTTTTTTAACAAACGTAATAAAAAATTCATCCACGCATTCCGAAGCGTATATTAAAACAAAGTTAAGAAATCTAATTAGAATAAAATTCAAACTAAAATGAAATTACATAAACTAAAAAATACGATTGGGTAACATAGACTCGGGCACAATAAGAGGGTTAAATTGATCGTTAAACACAATTGCATTGAATATTAATTTTTTTCGAATTATCTTAATCTGATATAACCTTTTAAAATAATATTATTATTTCACGACATCGTGATACCGAATCCAAATAGAATGAATACAGTGAACTTTAAACAGAGCAGTATCTGGCATGACGATTACTCAGAGATGATAAATCACAAATGATTTGTGAAACATAGACACCGTTAATAAAAATACAACGCAATGCATCAATATGACACGGCAATGCGTTCTTATACGAGAAGAATAATAAGAATAACGAGCTGCACACCATTTTACACCGTTCAATGCAGCGGTAGCCATATATTACTTCTTTGGAAATATCTATGAGTTATTGCATAATCGAATATGATGAAACAATAAATTGTGCAATTTCTGTTTGACCTAAAAATACTGTTATGCAACCGTGTTTTCTCATTTTGTTGAAGTTACTTGATGCATAGGTTTAACATCCAAGATGTTAACAACGACCGGATATTAACAAGAACCGAGCAGGCAAAATGAAAACAAAGAGGGTTGTTATTTCGTTACGTAAGCAAATAATGAAAAATTAATACATCGCTAATAGCAATTTTTAACGTATTTAAATTATAAATAGTTTTCAATTTCTCATTTTGAATCCGCTAAATTTAGCGTTTTATTTATATAATTAACCCTCTATGGCCCGAATTTTGTTTATCAGAGAAAAAATTACGATTCATTACAGTTTTTCACTTTGATTTGAAAATTTTTTAACTAATAATTGTTACTGATGGATCGTGGTATAATTACAGTAATACAGTAATAAAATTTAACAGTACAACGATAACTAAATAAAATAAATTTTTTTAAATATGAATACGTTAGTTTGTAACTTTTAAGTCGCACAAAGCCATAGAGGGTTAAAATTGTTTCATTTTTAAATCACCTATTATTTTTGTTTAAAACAACTTCATTTCCTATGAGGAAAACTTCAAGTAATTGTAAAACACAGACATAAAATAGTCGAAGACGTCATATGTTATTCAGTTTCGCGATAAGGTTAATTCCCCTCGAACTTAAAGTAGAAACTACTTCTAAATTCCATTACCAGCATCGAGAATGTTTTAATTTGATTGCCTTGAATCAGTAAACTTCCCTATCGTTTTCTGTTTAAATATTCAAGCACCCTCACAATTATCCAGCTTATTTAACCAACCCTTTATCGTTGAACCGATTACAGGACATTGCTTCTTATTATTAACGCATTCGATGCGGATGAATTTTTACAACTTTATCCCTAATGACGAAAATCTTTTCAATTTCTTTTTTTTTTTTTTTTGCTTACCATTAGATTTACGGGCATCTGTTGCATCATTTGGCTGGATACATTAAAATATAAATTTTGTATAATATCATTAGTTCCGTTTACTTCGAATCAATAGATTTCTATCAACAGAGATTTATTTTTATTCATAATTATTATAAATATCTATAATTTTAATTAAACGATTATTAATACATTTTTGGTATATAAAGTCCATTTTGAGTTTACATTTTCCGCATGCACGATTGTTCAACTTAAGCACGAGATCTGAATTGCGTCAAATTGACGGGTTCTGATCTAAATTTATATCTGCTAATTCTTAATCTTACAAATTGAAATTGCAGCTTAAAGCGAAGGTTAAACTTTATTACAAATATAGTATGTTTTTATTATATTTTAACCATAATCTGCGCCACGGGTGTGACTCGTGATTCTAAAGCAAAGGGTTAAAAGACGATTGCACCGATAAGCGATCGAATAGATCTAAATACATCACCGCACGGGCAAAGGTTACTCGGTACATGTATCGATCCTATCTCAAAGCAACCCTCAGGTCGATACAGGTATCGACTCCGCACTGAACGTGTTAATCTTATGAACGATCGATCAATTTACATGATACTGTAGGAATAGTAGTGTATATTGAGGTGCTTTTACAGTGGTTGTCTTAAAAACTAACTAAAACTATGTTTCCTCGGCTCTTTTATATCATTTTCCGGCTAAAGGCCGAACCAATTGGAAACGAGGTCCCATCGTATTGCTGCGGCCAAAAACTTGAGATGTAGGTTTTATGAGGAGTTTCTCTCTCTCTCTCTTATACACTAAGACATTCTCTGCCTACAATACTTTCGCTGACGTTATAATTAATGAAGTAAAATTATTTAACGAGACTAACAAAAGATATTGTAAAATGTAAGCTATTCCTCTTGTTGCACTGATTTTCAATTTTCCTTCGAGTTGCACGGATTAATACTACCAGTACCAAAATGGTCCAAATTAGGAATGAACAACCCGCGGCCCGCCGCACTTTCTCGTACGGCCCTTCAAAGATTTTACATTTCGATTTTTGAAAATTCCTCATTGTACAGTAGGCGTGTTAACTTACTTTTTGGAAATGATACTGAAATCATAGATAATCTTTTTCCACGTCTATCTTTCAACATTTTTTTAATAGTATTTCTATTAATGAACGTTTTATTTCTGTAGTTTTATTTATTTTATACTATGTTTATTTTGTTAATAAAGAGATATTTTGTTAAGAAAGATTTTTGGAAATGATGTCGACATCATAGATAATCCTTTTCCACGTATATCTTTCGCCGTTTTTTAAATAGTATTTCTATTTAATGAGCGTTTTATTTCTGTAGTTTTATTTATTTTATACTATGTTTATTTTGTTAATAAAGAGATATTTTGTTAAGAAAGATTTTTGGAAATGATACCGACATCATAGATAATTCTTTTCCACGTATATCTTCCGCCGTTTTTTTAATAGTGTTTCTATTAATAAGCGTTTTATTTCTGTTATTTTTTATACTAGGTTTATTTTGTTAATAAAGAGAATTTAAGTTCATCGTTGAGTGTTTGTATTATCACAAGTTCTTACGTATAGCCCACACAATATTTTTAAATTTGTAGCTGGTCCGTTGTAAAAAAAAGGTTGCTCATCCCTGGTCAAAATGATCGATTCCTAATTTCTCATAGAATTGTTATAAATTTACAGCAGTGCATTTCCTAAGATGTTCCTTAACACTCTATAAACGTAATTTTGTTCGCTTCTCAGAAAAAGTCTTAGAATTAATTACAGTTTTTCGCTTTGAATAAAATATTTTTTGACCAATAATTCCTATAAATGCACTGTCTGGTATTGGTATAGTGGTATAGTAATAAAATTTAATAGTACTGTGATAAGTGAATAAAATAAAATTGAAAAATATCAATACACGAGCGTGTAACTTTTAAGTAACATGACGCTATAGAGGGTTAATTTTCTGTGAGAAAATATGTACAGAAGTATATCCCTGTTACATTACGTATTTCTTTTTAAAATTCTTATTATTTCAATTCCTTTGATATAGTTTAATTGTCTCATTTTATTTTAGCGCGTGTAAACAGCCATCTGGTCCCTGCGAGCGACTTATTTCGACAGTATTTTTCCGTAACTTTCTTTTTCTTTTCTATTTCTAGTTTCTTACGGTTTCGTGCGAGTCTGGTCAGTTTCGTACACATTTGCCGATTGGATCCACACGAGTCGTTGATCGTTACGTGTCTTCACTTTCTCTTCTTTTTTCACCAGCTTTCCACGTTAATATTTCCTTCACAATTCGTCTAGTCTTTCCGGTCAATATGTCTTCTTCAAGATTTTGCAAGGACCTGGTTATCCTTCGGTTGCAGTTGCTAACCAGGCCCTGCAAATTCTATACTCTCGGTTTTCTCTATTTTCTCTCAGTTTTCCCTCGTTCCTAGCTTTCCTCACCTCCTCCAATTATTTCTTTCTATCTGCGTCTTTTTCTTTCTAGACACTTGCCTTTTTAACAGCTAACATTTTCGTCCTCGCGATGAGTCGCCTGCAAACCGTCGTCGATACTCGCTGCACGTTATTATCCAGTATTCTTTTTCTATTAACTAGTCAGCTGTGTTTGGCGACTATATCCGTCATGGAGAAACGACGGTATTTTGTGTCACGACGACTATATCCGTCACGCGTAAAATTTAGTTACCATTTCCTATTTAAATTGTAATTTTAGCGGAAACTAAAATATATTCGTAAATTTCAATATGCTTAGAATCTTTGGAGGTCAAAACAAAATGAAACAAACAAATAAAAGAGTATAAATAATTTGAAATGCATTTATGCATCCCCGTACGGTGCTGGATTCTCGCGACACACATAGGTGCGCGCTCTGAAAAGAGGCTGCCACAGCTGACTGATTAACCCTTTGACTACGGCATACTTTGAGACACGCCGGTCGTGCCACACGGGTAAGAATTCATTTACAATGTCACTTTCGTCTAACTGAAATGAGATCTATCGGAATAATGATAGATAAAGTATTCGAAGCGCTTATATGCGCCCTCCGTGTCAGAAAACCAAACTGTGTTGAGCGCTTATATGTGCCCTACGTGTCAGAAAACCAAAATGTGTTAAGCGTTTATATGCGCTCTCCGTGTCACAGAAGCAAAATTTCTGAGCGCGTATATGCGCCCACAGTAGCCAAGGGGTTAATTAACCAGTTAAGTGTGTTTGACGACTATATCCGTCATGGAGATGTGGCATAATTTTGTGTCACGACGGCTATATCCGTCATGCGTGAAACTTTGTTACAATTTGATATTTAAATTATAATTTTGGCGAAAACTAAATTATATTTGTAAATTTTAATATTTTTAAAATGTTTAGAGGTCAAGTCGAAATAAAACAAACGAATAAAAATTATAAATAATTTGAGTTGGATTGGTAACTTCCTGAGAGCTAACTATACTCGTCATCGCTTCATTATCGCGACACAAAGTTGGTGCACGCTTTGCAAAGAGATTGCCACAGTTAACTGGTTAAATATGATTATTAAAAAAGTACTTTGCATTCGTATTGATTTTTCTATATCCGTCGTGCGTGAAACTTTGTTACAATTTGGTATTTAAATTGTAATTTTGGCGAAAACTAAATTATATTCGTAAATTTTAATATTTTTAAAATGTTTAGAGGTCAAGTCGAAATAAAACAAACGAATAAAAATTATAAATAATTTGAGTTGGATTCATAACTCCCTGAGAGCTAACTATACCCGTTATCGCGGCACACCCTGGTCGCTTTGCAAAGAGATCGCCACAGTTAACTGGTTAATTGATCGGTGAAAAGTTCATCAGTTTACTTGTATTAACATTTCCCTCAATATTGATAAAGTACATGCGTTTCGTCATACCACAAATATGGAGCTTCTTCGTAGCCAGCACCATTTTCTAACAAATTTATAAAAATTGCAAACAACGGAATTTTGGACGTTGCGGAAATGTCGTCGGCAAGCACACAGCAAACTTATTGCCTGCATTAGACACGCGTGTGCACGCGCGTGTCAACAACACGGTCTACTCGTGACAGGGTACAAAATTGAGGCAAATCGCGGTTTTTGACGTACAACGATATCCATACTGTGCATAAGCTCGCGTTTTCGTGACTAGAGCGCGTCATTCTGTAAATAACGTTTCGCCGCGCCGTCTAAATTATGTCGCGCGGCGCCCAGACCGCAGCCCGAAATGGAATAGAATTAAAATTTCAAGCCGTTCTCTCGTTACATAAATCGGACTCCCAAATAGCGTTGGTTGTCTCCAGGGTGCACCGCAAAAGTTTGCTCTCGTTTGCTCTCGTTCTCCCTCTCTGTTTTATTTTTTCCCGTTTCTTTCTTTAACCAGCTTCTCTCACGTTCGAAACTCAGACGTGGAAAATAGCGTGGCGAAGTTTTGTTATGGTAATGAGAACGCTGGTATGTGTTATAAAAAAATGTTGTAAATGGAATTAAAGGGTCGAAAAGAGGATTGCTGAGGAGGATAATATGCACCGCGTGCAACTTTGTAAAATATTTCGAGATTAATAGATATTCAGGGAGTAGTTTTCACGGTGCAAGTTGTAAGGCTGCTGTGGAATGCTTGCGAGAAGCATTTTAGAGTAATGATTCGGATTTCGTAATACCGAAGGTATTAATTTGAGATTTGGTATCGGAGTGATTATGAATAAAATTCTTTGGTACATATTTTGTGAAGTCTTCATCATCGCGATTAGGAAAGAACGTTTGTACCTGACAAATATTTACTTCGAATTGACCTCAAAAAAACCAAAAAATAAACTGTGATCCGCTTGTACCTACGAACGACTATACTCTAAAGTGCCTAGACTTTCTTTTTTTATTTAGACTTTCCATGGACACATCTGGTGGTCCTGTTATGTTTGCTTTTACTAACGAGATTGCAAGATTTATAAGAACATTGAAGCATTTTTTCTTTCAAACGATTCAATATATTCACTACCTTTAGAAACAATCGTAAATTAAATAAGCAAAAAAATATGCGTGATGGTTTGTGAAGAATCGAAGTGTTACTGTTGGATATTGTTTATTTAAAGGTGTGTTATGTTCATTCATATTATCGCGGTTAGCCTTTTCCTTGTTTATTTTGGTGTAAACGCCATCTTTCTTTTGTCTCTACTTTTATAAGTATATAAGTGTATGTGACATGTAATAATAAGTAAACGTATATTCTATGCCCAAAACTCGAAACCTAAAACCAACAATTATATGTGTAGACATTTTTGTTTTATTATCCTGGATAAAGGAACTGACGAGCAATGTTACAGAGTTGACACACGCCGATTTTGATAAAATTTTAGTATCATACAGATCAGGAAAAAATATTAGACACGTATTTTTTTTATATCGGCCATCGTTCACTTTGAAATGTGAAATCAGCCCTCAAACTAGGGGGTGAAAAACTTATTGGAAATAGAAAGAAAGTTTAACACTAGAACTACCGTACCAGTTAAAATTACTGGTTCGCAATTTCTCATAGAAATTTTATAAATTTACAGTGGCCATTTTTAGGGAATTTTTATAATTTTTTATAATATGCAAAAAATATGCACAAAGAATTATCACCCTTAATATAAGAATTTTTTTAAATACTCATCATCTTGATTTCTTTGCTACAAATAAATCTATTTTAATCCTTAATAGTTCTAGTGTTAAACGTACGGTTTTGTCTATTTTTTATTGCCGAACCCAGCTGTGCAACGAGGTTTTAGAAAAATTAATTCCTCTAAAAACTTTTGCATCCTAGTTTGAGTGCTGATATCACTTGTTCAAAGAAATGCAAAGATGTCAAGAAACGATCGAAACAAAAGTTACACTATTTCTTGCGATCTATAAATCCGTGTGAGAAATTTAAAAAAGAAAAAAAAAAATGATTTCTTTATGAAAACTGAGTCTCCCAACACTTCTTTCAGAAAATTTCTCGCACGGATTTATAGACCGCAACAAACACTATAACTCTTATTCCAATCATTTCTCAATATCTTCTGTCGTTTACGATTTATAAACACTCGTATAGAAGGGTGGAATCGGATACAAGGGTTGATTTCTTCCTTAACCAGTCAGAATACGGGGATGCATGAATCCATTTAACCCTCTATAGCCCGAATTTTGTCTGCTTATTGGAGAAAAAAATACGATTGATTACAGTTAAAGGAAAAAAAAATGGACAGCAATGAAGTACGGATAGATCGATAGAAAGGTCTAAAGAACATTTGTAATTTCGTCAAAATCGGCGTGTATCGGTCTCCGATGCTCCCCTGTCAGTCACTCAATGGTCAATGACGAACGAAACGATAAAAGAGAAACAAAGAGGGTTGAATGAAAAAGAATTAGCGAGCACAGCGGCGTACCGGCAATGGCAGGACGCGGATTCATGCGCGCCGCTATAACTTAGAGCAAAAGGCAGTAGTTAGCACCAGCAGTATTTCCCTGTCACTCGCAGTGCCCCATATGGGCCATACACCTTGCCGTGTGTACGTGTATTATACCCGCCATAATCGGACATCCGTGCACGTGCGTTGGCACATGCGTCCTTACCAACATTGCGAGCTTTGCAGATGCGCGATATTTGCAACAACCAAACGACTTGTCTCCGATTATAACGCACGAGATCCGCACGAATATAAGGTAGTTCCTGCTGTTTTTACAGCGCAAATATTTGAAGCCGGGAAAAATTGAAAGTTGACTTTGTCTTTAAAATGGTACAAATTAATTATAATTGAAATAGAAAAAAGGGGAATTTAGTGAAATATAGAAAGCTACATGCTTAACCCCTTGGCTTGCAACCACGAATCGCATTCGTGGCACAGATTATTGTCCAAACACTACAAAGTCACGCTGTATTTGCGATAAAGTTTAACACTTTAACGGCCGCACGTCTACGCAGTGAAACGTCGCCAGAAGCCGGCAGTATTTTTGAAGAATTCATTTTAAAGAACTTTATTAAATTCATGAAAGCGCCGACATTTGCTCCAAAATTTACGTTTGTTTACATTCATAAATTATCACACAAAGAGTGTGATACTGGCCAAAAACCTTCGACGGTAGCATCACACACATGTGTGAGCGGTCGTTAACGGTTGTTCCGGCTATCACACACATGTTAGTGTGAGCGGTCGTTAAAGTGTTAATTTTATCTTTAACTGTAATTTTAATCTATAAGACTGAGATTTATCAAATATAAATTGTGTACATTATTAGGTTGGAAACTATGAAACGGCTGTTTTTTGTTTAGCCTGTGTTCAGCTGCGACCGAGAGAGATACATTGTAACGCGCGCTCGATATTTTTATTTATAAAGCTCAAAGCTATTCTTCTTACTCATTTTGTAAAATTTTTTCGTCTTTGTATCCCATTTTTATTTTATTTTTATCCTAAACCAGATGGAAACAAAACGCGATTTACATCTACTCTTGTTGTACGAGTTTAAATTAAATCATACCGCGGCTCGAGCTTCGAGAAATATTAATCAGGCATTCGGAGATGGATCCAGCGATGAAAAAAATGCTCGATATTGGTTCGAAAAATTTCGTTCTGGCAATTTGCGTATCGTGAACGAGCCTCGAGGAAGACCACCGGCTCATATTGATAACGAGGAATTAAGGACGACCGTGGAATCCGATCCACGCACAACTAGTCGAACACTTGGCTCTAAACTAGGAACTAGTCGTACAGCTGTGTTAAAACATTTGCGTGCAATAAATAAAGTCAAAAAATTGAACATAGCTGAACACAGACTAAACAAAAAACGCCCGTTTCATAGTTTCCAACCTAATAATTGTAATTTAAATCAGAAAAAGGGGAAACCAGATAAATAGTGAAATATAGAAAGCTACATGCTTAATCCCTTACTTACAACTACGAGTCGCACTCATGGCACAGATCATTGTCCAAACACTACAAAGGCACGCTGTATTTGCGATAAAGTTTAATTTTATCTTTAACTGTAATTTTAATCTATAAGACTGAGAATTAGCAAATATAAATTGCGTGTAATATTTCAGTGTTTTGAATCTGACACGGTGTAACAGCAGTGAATAGCTATTGCTAATATATGTAGCTACTGGAAAAGTAATAGTGCAAAGGGGTTAATAGTATTTTTAACTCAGTGACCTTTAATATTTTGCTATTTTTTATTCTTCTTATCTGTTTTTCCACCTTTTTCGTATTGAACTGAAAATTATGGAGCGCAAAGTTAATAAATACCAATATTTTCGATATTTCGTGTGACTGGAATTTAGCGAAGGTTGTACCGCGGTCCAATCTGCTCGAAACATAGACAGCGTTTTAAAATACGTGGGCATAACTTCGGAGATGGATCAACCCATTTGCATCATCAGCGTATATATACNCGATGAAAAAAATGCTCGATATTGGTTCGAAAAATTTCGTTCTGGCAATTTGCGTATCGTGAACGAGCCTCGAGGAAGACCACCGGCTCATATTGATAACGAGGAATTAAGGACGACCGTGGAATCCGATCCACGCACAACTAGTCGAACACTTGGCTCTAAACTAGGAACTAGTCGTACAGCTGTGTTAAAACATTTGCGTGCAATAAATAAAGTCAAAAAATTGAACATAGCTGAACACAGACTAAACAAAAAACGCCCGTTTCATAGTTTCCAACCTAATAATTGTAATTTAAATCAGAAAAAGGGGAAACCAGATAAATAGTGAAATATAGAAAGCTACATGCTTAATCCCTTGCTTACAACTACGAGTCGCACTCATGGCACAGATCATTGTCCAAACACTACAAAGGCACGCTGTATTTGCGATAAAGTTTAATTTTATCTTTAACTGTAATTTTAATCTATAAGACTGAGAATTAGCAAATATAAATTGCGTGTAATATTTCAGTGTTTTGAATCTGACACGGTGTAACAGCAGTGAATAGCTATTGCTAATATATGTAGCTACTGGAAAAGTAATAGTGCAAAGGGGTTAATAGTATTTTTAACTCAGTGACCTTTAATATTTTGCTATTTTTTATTCTTCTTATCTGTTTTTCCACCTTTTTCGTATTGAACTGAAAATTATGGAGCGCAAAGTTAATAAATACCAATATTTTCGATATTTCGTGTGACTGGAATTTAGCGAAGGTTGTACCGCGGTCCAATCTGCTCGAAACATAGACAGCGTTTTAAAATACGTGGGCATAACTTCGGAGATGGATCAACCCATTTGCATCATCAGCGTATATATACGCTCAATTTTTTTGGTCACTATCGCCGGACACCGTATGCGTACGCTCAACTTTGTTGGCCACTATCATTATTCGTTAGCTAAAAAATAGAAATGGAGGGTGTTGTTGGAGATGGAAGTAGTAATTCTGATTATATTGAAAAAGAAATTAGGCCATTGAAACGAAGACGAATTACTGAATATAATAAAAAAAAATTTTGAGTTAAAGACCTTCTTTTCATATTCCCTTATGATGCAAGTGGGTTAAGTGCGATAAAATATGGAAAAATGTTCGTGTAAACGTATACCCTTTTAGCCTTTTATGCTTTCTAGAAAATTCTTGTGACTTTATTGATTAGTTCCTCGAATTGTTTAAAAGTAACGTTTCTTATCTTATACACGACTTTCTGGTCTATTATATCATTGTAAATACTATTTTGTAATTTGTTTCGATCAATTTAATACTTAATGTACTTGGTGGTAACAGCATGTAAGGAAATTTGTTAATACATTTCATAATAATTTGAAATGATCATCTAATACGTTTCACAACAATTTGAGTGATAATTTAAATTAACCCTTTGCACTCGGCTGGCGCCGCTATGGCGACATGCATAATTTTCTTCAGAGATTATGTTTTTCATTAAATTCTATATTTTCATCAATTCAAACGCTTCTTTTATTTTAAAATGAAAGTAAATTAACCAAGGAAATAAGAAATCGTAAACATTTATAATTTTCTTTTTTTCTTTCCAAAAAAATATTCTAAGTTTTCATAATAGTTCTTTGCAACTTAAACAAGGGTTAACCCTTTACACTCGAGATGTGACTCTCACTCGCCACTTGGATCGATGCAGCGACTCGAATCGCGTATAATATAATTATTTTATATCAACTTCTCGTGTATCATTACATTATACGAGACTTAATATTGAATCTTAAGCTGGCTAATTTTGGTTCGTGCAATATTTTAGAAAGCACTCGTCAAAATCCATTCTCTGTCTCTCGGGACAAGTATCGCAAAAATGTGTCTTTCGAGTGCAAAGGGTTAATAATGGCATACGAGACGTTTGGAAACGTCTCTAATAGATATAATAATAATAATAGATAAAATAATAGGTACCATACAGAAACGGCTATAATTCGGAAACAAGATGCCCAAATTTATCAACTGTTTGAAAGAAAAATCTTTATACTCTGTTATTTAATATATCGTATATATTTTATATTTCTACACTATATTTACCGTTGTAATGTATCATTGTATATAGCTAATAACTCTTAGCAGTTGATGCGACACAAAATAAATAAATAAAAGAAAAAAGATCATATCGGGTATGTGTTTATGTGAACCTTCACTTTTTTTATTTTAGCGTACCGAATCCATCCCTGAAATTATGCCCACATTCTTTGAAATATATAGTAATATTTTACATAAAGTGGAAACATTAGCGATAAATATTATAATATTATATAATATTATTAAATATTTTTTCGATTATTATATTACTTCGATTATGTTCGATTCGCCCAGACTTTCTGTCTATCGTTACATTACTAAAGTTGATGTCTGTGGTTACGGGTTAACCCATTAACTGCCAAGTTTTTATTTTTTTTATTTTTGGCTGGATAAGTTATATATATATATATCCACAAAAAATTGTGTAACAATATAATTATATTGAAATTATGTTTTGTTTTGAAATTATTTGATATTTTTGAAAAAGTGCCAAATGGGTATCGTTATAAAATGATCGGTAAAATGATTTGAATAAAAAACAAAAGACCGAGTAACTAACAGATCGTTACTAAAACCTCTAAATTATGTACATTTATGTACTGTGTTTCATTATAATATAAAAAACAATCCAAAAATATTAAGCTTCAAATATGACAATTTTGTTCCGTTCAACTTACATATGAATTTCAATTTTGATCGCTCGTTGTAAAGAAAC
>SMSQ01019854.1:120444-152654 GCA_019453375.1 Ctenoplectra terminalis | reverse complement strand
TTTTTTTTTTTTTTTTTTTTTAACGAACGCGCTATTTCATAGAGAAATAATAAAATAACAATTTTGTTTCTTTTTCTTTTCGTTTCCTTTCATACATGTTACATGTTAAGTAACTATCAGTGTTCATGAAATTTGGCTTCACGTGGTAATTTACGGTGACACAAGTTCGACGTAATTTGCAGGATAAAGGCCCACCCTACCGTCTTTTCGTCCTTTACACCATCCTTGCTCGTCTTCGTCTTCTAATTTATCGAATACGTCACCTACGAAGATACAAAAATTATGTAGATTATTTTACGCTACGCTCATAATCGAGGTATAATAAAATTCTTAACTACTTTATGGCAGAGCGTGTCAGTGACTCGTTTATCCGAACCATTCAAACGAATTACACTCGTTCATTCAATGTAACTCTTAATCGTTTTAAATTGATTATGAATGAAGTATTGATTTATTTCTTTATCTATTTCATTTCTTCGCATACCTTGTTTAAAGCTAAGCTCATCTGCCTCTGCCCCTACATAATCAAACAACGCACGTACGAGAACACCAGGTTCTCCGTTATCTACTAATGGTTCACCGCTGTCTTCGTCCCATTCCTCTTCTTCGAATGGATTTGATTCTTGCTTCACATTTGTACCATTACTGAACGAAAAAAATTATCCTTATAAACGTATTAATTTTAATTTACTAGCACTAAATTATTATCAATGGAAAAGAAAAGATAGATTGACACGTTAAGCGCCACGCCGGTCCTTGCGGATCGACGCTGAAAATTTCGTTCATGTGTCGTTGGTTTCTGAAGATTGACAGTATCAGTTTCAAAAAATAATATAAAAATTATAATTCATTAATGGGTTCTATTAAAATTACAATAAATAGAGATATCACTTTCCTTCGCAGGCCTTTGCAATTTTTTTCTTGACTCTCTGTGGCGCTATGTGACTTCAGAGTTACATACCTGTGTATTTATATTTAAAAAAAATTATTTCATTTAGATATCATTGTACCGTTAAATTTTGTTATCGTATTACCGTAGCGATACCACGATCCATCTATAGTAATTATTACTTTAAAAATTTCGCGAGCAAAGTAAAATACTGTAATCAATCGTAGCTTCTTTCTCTGATAAACAAACAAAATTCGGACTATAGAGAGTTAACCCATTAGCTGCCACGATCCCCATTTGGGGATTTTGGAATTTTACGTTTACCACTCGGCGCGAAAAATATATTTGATACGCTTGAAAATTTAATTTCATTCTATATATATCTGTGAATATTGTGTGTAACAGAAAGTGTGTATTTTGTGGTTCGTTTCTTTACAACGAGCGATCAAAATTGAAATTCATATGTAAGTTGAACGGAACAAAATTGTCATATTTGAAGCTTAATATTTTTGGATTGTTTTTTATATTATAATGAAACACAGTACATAAATGTACATAATTTAGAGGTTTTAGTAACGATCTGTTAGTTACTCGGTCTTTTGTTTTTTATTCAAATCATTTTACCGATCATTTTATAACGATACCCATTTGGCACTTTTTCAAAAATATCAAATAATTTCAAAACAAAACATAATTTCAATATAATTATATTGTTACACAACTTTTTGTGCATGTATACAACTTATCAAGCCAAAAATAAAAAAAAAATAAATTTGGCAGTTAATGGGTTAACGGTAAAAGGGTATATTGGGCTGTGATACTAATTAACCCATTCGCTGCCAAGACGAGTATGCTCGTCCTACTTTAAATATGTTATAACATGCAGGCTTTTGAATTAGCAAATTTTTTCTGGCCACAAACATAAATATAGAAATGTAAAAAACTTGAAAAAATACTACAAATAAAATTTTTCACAAAAATTATACTTTATTTCTTATTTAAAAAGAATGATCTTTTACAAAAAATATAAATATAAATAAATTATAAATAATTGCTATAGATGGACTGTGGTATCGTTACACTAATATAGTAACAAAATTTAATATTACAGTGACAACTAAATGAAATAAATTTTTTAAAATATAAATACACGAGTATGTAACTCTCAAGTCACACGGGACCATAGAGGGTTAACAGAAAGTCGACCAAAATCGGCGCGGCATTTAACGTGTTGAATACCAAACATAGTTTATGAGTTCTTCATTCTCAGATCTTATCTAAGCAGAGTTCTTCGATTTAACGTAGAAAGCATACCGGAACTTATTTCTATTATTAAATTATTTTCTGTACTCACGTAATAGCGGAGGTCCTGTTTACCGAATTGCCATCGTGATTGTTCTTCTCCGAAGAGTTTTTGCTAGAACTAATCGTGTCGGTTTTGTTATCCCCATGACCACCATCGGTTGATATCACCCGGGAGGTGGGCTTCGATTTTGATTTATTATTAACCGGTGGGTATTCCTACATCGGTGGAAGATCACATTAAATACATCAGGTTACATCGTTTTCTTATCAAATTTCAAACTGTACATTTTGTGTTTACAATTTTGTACATCTCAGATAGCAGCGTAATTGTAAGTATAATGTTAATCTTAACACATTGACGACGGGAATTTATCTTTATTAATGTTACTTACGGAATAAAGTTACGTTCGAATAAATTCTTGCTTACAAACTTCTAAGTTTGCAATTCTTAATTTAAAGTTTGAGTTAAAAAGATTTTTAAAAGTAATCTCTTCTATTAGATTGTTTCGAAAGTTTCTTTCGTTATCTTCGCGCAGTGGTTTCGTTTGGCAATGTTTAAATAAACATTCAACCTTATTTGTTAAACGAGAGACGGAGGAAAAAAATAGTGCAAAATGAATCCTATATATAATAATACAATGCAAAAAATAAAATATGTATCTATTACTTATTAACCCTTTGCACTGGATAGGTGACTCACTCACCACTTGGATTATCTTTACATTATTTATTTTTACATGTACCTTCACATTATACAAGACTTAATATTGAATCTTAAGCTTGATAATTTTGGTTCGTGCAATATTTTAGAAAGCACTCGTCAAAATCCATTCTCTGTTCCTCGCAACAAGCATCGCAAAAATGTGTCTTTCGAGCGCAAAGGGTTAACCCTTTGCCCTATAACCACGAGTCACACTCGTGACGCCGATTCTGGCTAAAATACAATAAAAACACACGATATTTATGATAAAGTTCAATTTTAACTTTAACTGTAACTTAAATTTAATTAAATTTACAAGATTGAAAATTAGGAAATACAAAATACGTGTAATATTTCAATACTTTGTCTTTAACCCTTTGACTATTGTGGGCGCCTAAAGGCGCTTAGAAATTTTGCGCTTGTGACACTGTGGGCGCTTAAAGGCGCCCGATGTAGTTTGGCCTTCTGATACGAAGGGCGCCTATAGACGCACTGAAAATTTAAGCTTAATGTTAATGATCAATTTTTTTAATAATAAATTTTTAATATGTATAGTAACAATTCGGTGCAGAATGCAAAGAAATAAATAATATTGTTTCAATGTAGTGAAATACGTTTTTTCGATCACTGAAATATATTTTCTCAAAAATATACCCGTAACAAAAAATTTCGCCGTTCTCGGCGTTCGTCCTAACTGAATTCCTACCGTATTATGATACGGCCGGTGAGGCTCAAAGTCTACCGTAGTCAAAGGTAGACTCACCGTAGTCACCGTAGTCATAGTTTAACAGAGTGTCAAAGCGGAGAATAGCTATTGCTAATTGTATTTATGAAATTTGAAGAAATCGTAAGCCAAAGGGTTAATAAAACGAAAGAAACTTTTAAAACAACCTAAATACGTTTCCGTTTGCTACTCTTACCTTTTCAAGATGCAAAA
Source organism: Ctenoplectra terminalis (assembly GCA_019453375.1). NCBI lineage: Eukaryota > Metazoa > Arthropoda > Insecta > Hymenoptera > Apidae > Ctenoplectra > Ctenoplectra terminalis. The sequence continues at coordinate 148,823 of SMSQ01019854.1, read as the reverse complement.
CACAAAATACGAGAAATTTCGTTACCCGTCCGCAATGTGTTAAATCATGCGTGCAACCAAACGTGTATGCGTTGAATTTTTATCGACATACTTATTGCACTTAATATGACAAACTCGCGTGCACAATCATTCGCGATGTTTTTAATTTGTTATTTTGAAGCCGATGGTGAACTCCGCGCATGATAACGCGATAACATGATTCATTATCGTGTTATAATTCGTTTCGCATTAAAAATTGCCGGGAAAAGAGGAAAATAAAAAGAGACAAATGAACGAAATTGAAACGAAAATTGATGCGGTTGAAATGAATTGTGATCGAGGTGGTAAACGTGTAGCTGTTTTGTTATTATAATTTCTGAAAAGCTAGTTTCCTTCGTAAGTGTTGATTGTTGCGATATATCATGCGATAACGAATGTAACAATACATTCGTTGTTACAATGGATGGACGTAATTCGCATTTATGAACGCGACAGTTTTACCATGTGCGAATTAACTGTGCAGATGATTTCTGGTTGCAAGCATGTTTCATTTACGCTCGGCTTTAATTCTATTTAACGGTAAACAATTATGTATCAAAGGATAATGAGACACGATACTGTACAATCGTATTTTGTAAGGGTACGAATAAATATAGAGCGAATTTACGATTGAAGTTTTAAATTTATATACCAATTTAGGTATAATAGTAGAAAATACTATTAATTATTAAATACTATTCAGGATATTCGGTAATGTTTAATATTGCGGTCATTGTGAGTCAAATTGGTACAGAAAAGATCGAGATGTTTAAAAATTTTTTAATTTAAAAATTTTAAGATTTTACATATGCAATGCATTCTTGAAATTCTTTAATTCTATATGCGATACTAGTTTGCAAGTCTTACTCATTTACGATTCGCCTGTATAATCGACACACGTTCAATTCGCGTCATCGGCATGCATTATAAATAGATAAAGAGATTTAAAACGACCTTCGACGATATTACACTGGTAGGTCTTTACAGATATCTAAACTCTGATATCCTTTCTAACATCTTACGAACATTAATCCATTTTGCAAATAAAACAAGGATAAAAAAAAAAGAATTCTAATCTCGATACACGTGTTTGGACGCCACGCTTATTTCCGAACAAATTCATCGCAATGATCGATTTTTCTGTACCAACAAACGTTTGCTAACTATTATTATTATTTATTAACTCTCATACTCTCGGAGAAATCGAGAACAAAACAAGTCACTGGATAGTTTTATTTTTTAACGCTACTGTTCTTACACTACACATCCGTATCCTTTTAAACAAATTCTTTTTTGTAGCTTTAAAATATTTTAGACTTAGAAAATATACAAAATCAAAGCGAACGTAACGATTAACTCTGCTACGGTCTTCGGGTCATTTTTGACCCGATCGAGTTTTCCTTTCGTTAAAAGGTTTCCTAATTTTGAAATATATGCACAAAATTTGATTTTTCTCGTTTCAATGTTACGTTAACACGTTGACTGCCACGGTGGTCATATGCGACCGGAGATTGTTTCTCCTGTAGCACCACAGTGGTCATCGGTGACCAGAGTGCTTCAAATGTTTATATTAGGTTGTCCCGAAAGTTCCTTCCGTTATTTTCGCGCAATGCTTTCGTCTAGCAATGTTTAAATAAACATTCAACCTTATTTGTTAAACGAGAGATGGAGGGAAAAATAGCGCAAAATGAATTCTGTATAAAATAATAATATATCGTGAAACATAAAATATTATGTATCCATTACTTACTAATAAAACGAAAGAAACTTTTGGGACAACCTAATACTTGTAAAAATTAAACGAAGATTGACAGTTAATGAACTTTGAACATCGTCATCGCTATTAGAAAATACTTTGAAATAAAGTGTACACTGTTCAACGATTAAAAATTTTTATTAGAAGATCAAAAATGAAATTAACTTTTATCGAATCTTCTATTTACCGGTGTGACGTCCCGAGCCATGGCGTCCCGAGCAAAACATGCGATTTCGGCGTGGCAGTCAACGTGTTAAGGACACATTGTTATAAAAGTTACTAATTTCTTTTAGCAAAATATGAGCACGCTCGAGTCGGACAGAATTTTAGAACCGTGTCCGAGTTAAACACACTAAATGCGTCGAAGGAATATTTAAAAGCGTAATAAAATAGTATCTGCGTAAAAATAAGCTTCACGCAACAACTTTTGAGAAGAGAATTCCCAAGGAGGACGACAGAGTTAATTCGAACGATCCGACATAACTAAATGAAATATCCAGTCGTAAATTCGCCCCAGCATCGAACGGTGAAAACATGCTCGGCTGGTATTCGTAATACAGATCTGCGATCACGTGCAAGAACAAGCGCATAGCGGGTTACGGTTAATTCAGTTAAGTTAGGCGAGCCAGAAGCTGAAAAAGGAAACCCATCCTCGGTGACCTCGTCGTGTTTGCCCGTTACGACACTATTTCGTGGATCTCGAGCGACAAAAAAAGCTTGATTTCCTTTTTTATGCGTACGTGCATGTGCGTGTATGTGCGTGAACCTTCGTTCATTCGGCACGTATGAACGACAGGTGAAATTGGTAGTGTAAAATGTAACGAAACTTTACATGCACATCCTCGCCGACCGGGCGTTGATTGATGAGCGTGATGGAGCCAGCCGGAAGTGCCTCCTTCGACTTCGAGCCTTTGGTGATGTCGCGGAACTCCTCTGTGTAGTCCTGCATAATAGCAACGCCAAAAAAAAAAAAAAAAAAAAAAAAAAAAAAACAATCACATGCATGCATTCCGGAGAATTGTTCGGTCGTCTCGAGGGATACTGTGTTTCTTTCATATTTTCTTAAAGCTTTGAAAGGAGGATATACTGTACCGTTCGTTCGCGAGAAGATGAATAGGCAAAGTGTTCACGTTCTCGCTCTATTTCGGTTTTTGTATTATTGTACGCATTTTTATTATTGGCCGAAATGGTGACGGAGATCGACAGTGTATCGTACCGACAATATTAGGTTGGTGCATATGAAATGAGGGATATTCTTAGTAAATAACAGTAACCTCGTGTCACTTTTTGACCACACCAATTTACAGAATGTGATATAATATGTAATAAACATGGAACGATTAACTCTCTATAGCCCGAATTTTGTCTGGTTATTGGAGAAAAAATTAGGATTGATTACAGTTTTTCACTTTGATTTGAAAATGTTTTAATTAATAATTACAGTTATTTGGATCGTGGTATCGCTACAGTAACACAGTGATCAAATTTAATAGTGCAGTGATAACTAAAGAAAATTAATTTTTTAAAATACAGGTACATTAATTTGTAACTTTTAAGTCACACGGAGCCATAGAGGGTTAATAACTAATGAATGCATATTTTATATTATACAATGTATTATTGTCGATTTGAAAATTTTGATATTTTATATTTTACAATGTATTATTGTTGATTTGAAAATTTTTATATTTTGTATTTTACAATGTATTATTATTGATATGAAAATTTTTAAACTAATAATTCCTGTGGATGGATCGTGGTGTCACTACAGTAACACAGTGATCAAATTTAATAGTGCAGTGATAACTAAAGAAAATTAATTTTTTAAAATACAGGTACATTAATTTGTAAGTTTTAAATCACATAGTCCCATAGAGGGTTAATAACTAATGAATGCATATTTTATATTATACAATGTATTATTGTTGATTTGAAAATTTTGATATTTTATATTTTACAATGTATTATTGTTGATTTGAAAATTTTGATATTTTGTATTTTACAATGTACTATTATTGATATGAAAATTTTTAAACTAATAATTCCTGTAGATGGATCGTGGTGTCACTACAGTAACACAGTAATCAAATTTAATAGTGCAGTGATAACTAAACAAAATTAATTTTTTAAAATATAGATTCATCAGTTTGTAAGTTTTAAATCACATAGTCCCATAGAGGGTTAATATTCATTCTTAGAGCAGGTTCTTTTGAAGTTAAACGCGAATTATTTTCCATCAATGCTTTCGATACATCGTTATCCACCGACGCTTCGGGTCTACCACGTAACTCATTTTGTAGAGAAATTTCTAGAACGGAAGTTTGCGAATTAACGCTCAACTTTCCTCTTGTTCACAACATTCATCGACAACGTTAAAGTGCGAAAGGGTAAACATTTATATGGATATCAAAATCGAAAAGTGATCGATTTGACATGAAATGACACTTATATAATTCTTGTGTCCGTTCCGATTAATTTTTTTGTGTGCGCGGAGTGAATAAATCCTATTTCGTAGTTGTGTCTAGTTTCGAGACCTAGATCGTATCAAAATTTCATAAAAATCGGCGTGCGTCAATTCCGTAGCATTCCTTGTGAGATCGAGCGAAATGGAATGATTACTCCACGGTATCCTTCTCATCGATGGTATGTAAAAAATAAGCGTGTCATTCGATTTCTTAATGGTTGAGACATTGATGAGAAGGCTATGCCGATATTGTGGAATTATTCTATTTCAGTCTCAATATGATGCATTGTCGACCTTTGTCACAGTCTCGACCAATAGTAAAAAATGCGTACGATGGTAGGGAAGCCAGCATAAAGTGAGAACGTACTGTTTGCCTAGCCATTTTCTCGCCAACCAACTGTACTATATTTTTAGGGTGCACGGTGAATGGGAAAGAGATCGTTACCAGGGTCGATGAATAAATTCTTCCAACGAGTTTAACCCTTAGGGATACGTTTTAATCTCAGGAGATTAACGCTAGAATTACCGAAGTGATTAGTATGAAATTTTTCTTTAGAAAACAATTTCTTACAGGAACAATTTCTTATAAAAAAATTTCTTATAGAAAAAATTTCTTATAAAAAAAATTTCTTATAGAAACAATTTCTTATAGAAACAATTTCTTACAGAAACAATTTCTTATAGAAAAAAATTTCTTATAGAAACAATTTCTTATAGGAAAAAATTTCTTATAAAAAAAATTACTTATAGAAAAAATTTCTTATAGAAACAATTTCTTATAGAAAAAATTTCTTATAGAAACAATTTCTTATAGAAAAAAATTTCTTATAGAAAAAAATTTCTTATAAAAAAAATTTCTTATAGAAACAATTTCTTATAGAAATTTTATAAATTCACTACGGTGCCTTTTGAACAATTTTCCGTGATTTTCTGTACTTTTAAATTTCATTATAGATTTGCAAATATAAGACTAAATAAAGATCTCTTTTTGACAAACATTTAAATACTCATTTCACAATAATATATAACAGTTTTTTAATAAAGCAGAAGTAAAGTTTCGATCCGAGGGTGTCGATGAGAATTTTGTTTCAAGCAGAACGTTTGTAAAAATATAACAGAAAGCGGATTATGGTATCTAAACCAGGAATTGCGAGACACAATTAAGGGTTAAAGACGCTGGTTAAGAAGTTATATTTGCTCTTTTCTTCTACCTTTCTGTTCTTAAAGTAAATCAATATATTATTTAAGAAAACTGTAACGTACGATCGATAGAAATTTAAAACACCGATTGTATTGTGACCTTAAATCTCCATACAGAGCATCGTAACTTGTGTCGGAGTTGTTTCGCACGAAAAATATCCAGACGTATAGAATGTAACTAACGAACAATATTAATGCAGTTATGAAAAGGAAAGAACAAGAATAATGTTCAGTACACGCTACGTCTATGTTTTTCTAACATCAGATCTCCAACCATGAGCAAGGGCTTACATGCGATAAAAAACGAATAACTGCAAGACGTTTCGTTTATATCTGATTGTCTTACCTCGAACTGCGGCCAATTCATAGCCATATTTACACCGTGATTGTTCGACCACCATTTCAAATCCTTTTCGTGGTCCGCGTTGTTAATTGTATGATAAAATTCTTCGTATATTTGTGGAAGTCTATAAAAAAACAGGAATAAAAATATATCAATTATTTTTCGGAATACGATCTTGCGAAAACGGGTTTGAACGTAAAAATTGAGCAAATTTTAATTTTTTGTGCTATTTTATATTTTATATTATTATACAAGATATCTCGAAGTCTTTGATATTTCTCAGATTAAGATTCTTAAAATGAACAACTTAGAAATTAATGAAATTTTTTATATGTTGTTCAATGATTCTCTCAAGGATCTACAGATATGCAAAGTTTGGAAGAAATCAAGGGTGGTTAATTTTATCTGATTTTTAAACAGACTTCTTTAATTTTAACTTGAATTTCTCAAAGATCACAGTTCAAAGAGCAACGAGAAATCAGAAAATTAGGGAGTATAAAGCAAAATAAGTTTCGTATAGTCAAAGAGTAAAGATTCAAAGATTTATAGCACTCACTCAATAGATTGGAACGAGAAAATATCTTATTCAACTCTCTAAGGATCCTTCACTTTGTTTGTGTTCTTTAATTTTAACTTGAATTTTTCGAAGATCGCGATTCGAAGAGCAACGAAAAATAAAAAAATTAGTTTCGTATAAAGCAAAATAAGTTTCGTATAGTCAAAGAGTAAAGACTCAAAAACTTATAGCACTCAGTTAATAGTTTGAAACGAGAAAATATCTTATTCAATCCTCTAATGATCCTTCACTTTGTTTGTGTTCTTTCATTTTAACTTGAATTTTTCAAAGACCACGATTCGAAGAGCAACAACAAATCAGAAAATTAAGGAGTATAAAGCAAAATTAGTTTCGTAAAATCAAAAAGTAAAGATTCAAAGACACATTTTCTCGTTTCAAAGTACTGACTGAGTGTTACATCTTATTCAACCCTTTACTGGTCCTCCACTCTGTTTGGGACATCCTGTATAATAATATATAGATGTGTACAAACTTCTTTAATTTTAACTTGAATTTTTCAAAGACGATCAGTAAATTACGTAGTATAAAGCAAAATTAGTTTCGTACAGACGAAAAGTAAAGATTCAAAGACTTATAGCACTCAGCCAGTAGTTTGAAACGAGAAAATATCTTATTCAATCCTTTAAGGGTCCTTTGTTTTGTTTGGGACATCCTGTATAATAGTATATACATGTCCATAAACTTCTTTAATTTTAATTTTAATTTCTCAAAGACAATCAGTAAATTACGTAGTATGAAGAAAAATTAATTTCGTATAGTCGAAAAGTAAAGATTCGAAGACTTATAGCACTCAGCCAGTAGTTTGAAACGAGAAAATATCTTATTCAATCCTTTAAGGGTCCTTTGTTTTGTTTGGGACATCCTGTATAATAGTATATACATGTCCATAAACTTCTTTAATTTTAATTTTAATTTCTCAAAGACAATCAGTAAATTACGTAGTATGAAGAAAAATTAATTTCGTATAGTCGAAAAGTAAAGATTCGAAGACTTATAGCACTCAGCCAGTAGTTTGAAACGAGAAAATATCTTATTCAATCCTTTAAGGGTCCTTTGTTTTGTTTGGGACATCCTGTATAATACTATATAGATGTGCATAAACTTCTTTAATTTTAATTTTAATTTCTCAAAGACAATCAGTAAATTACGTAGTATGAAGCAAAATCAGTTTCGTATAGTCAAAAAGTAAAGATTCGAAGACTTGTAGCACTCAGTCAGTAGTTTGAAACGAGAAAATATATTCATCCCTTTAAGGATCCTCCGCTTTGTTTGGAACATCCTGTATAATAACACATAGATATGTATAAATAACGAATATAGAAATTAAATTAATTATAATTACATCGGATCCTGAGTTATATTCAGACATTTATGAATTCCGAAAAGAACATCCTTGAAGAACTGAAGTCGCTGCGCCTCCATCTCTTGGCACTTCTCGAACACCTGTGTCATGTCCTCCATGTATTTCGGGTTGTACTGGTTGATTTCTTGCAACGCGGCCTCATACTTTTCTTTCGCCTTCTGTACCTCTTCCTTCGTCTTTTGCACCCTGTCCTGCATTTTTTTCACCTGTCGATTACATAGAGGACCGTTCTATGAATATATGCGCGCACTCGAGGATCGCACGGGCTACATTGAAGGTAAAGATCTTGGTACAAACCCAACACATTGGTAAGCTAGAGTAAAATAACGAAGAAACAGTTGTTCTCTATTTTGTATCCGAACAACTGATCAACGTTATATTCGCTTATAGAATCTAGTGTCGAAACGTGTTTTGAATAACGAACATCGATCAAGAAGATAATTCCAATTCTTTACCCTCAAGCTTACCTAGCGTACAATTGTGATGGCAAAAGAATACCTTTGTAAAAAGTAAGCGTGATCTCTATAGGTACAACAGTTAAACAGTAGGCAGTTACTAGATCAACGCGTGCGACATAAATTGTAGTACGGTATATACGTAGAAAATAGTTTTCGATGTCGAGTACAAAGTAGTAAGAAGATTTGAAGTGTAGGCGAAAGGATTTATCGCGTGTACAGAAACGAGATAAAAGCATGGAGCGAAATTTGAACGTGCGAGTTGAGAATCTACGTTAGATAGATGAATTAATATCAACTGTTCTGTAGTTTTTTTTTGTTTTTTTTTTTTTTTTAATTGTACATGTACACTTGAAAAAAAGGAACTGGCTAAGCAATTAAAGGAGGAGAGAGAAAGAGAGACAGCTACTGGCGAAAGTACTATGGGATACTAATCTACGAGGAGGAATAACGAGCAAGCATCGAGCATGTGAATTTTAAGGATACAACTTTTGATTTCGTCAACAAAATGACGAACAGGGTGGAGCGTCTTTTTCGTTTAAACACCTATTTTTATCACATTTCTTGAACCATTTACAAGGTTATTCTTTCGATTTTGTGAAACTGTATCAATGTTTAACCAGTTAACTGTGGAAGTTATTTTTAAAACTCTTTCATTGGACGCGTAATTAAAATCAAAGGATGACGAGCACACGCGTCGAACTTAATACAAATGGTGTTATGATAAGTTTGACGAAAAAATCAAAATAAAACGATAAAGATTACATTTTTGTTGGATAGAAAATTAACAACTGATTGTTGAAAAAGATAGTGTTATCGAAAACTTAAAAATTACCAAAAAATAATAAAATTCATAAATAGGAGAAATTGAAGAAAAAAAGTTCAAAATGACTGGTTCGTAATTTTTCATAGAAATTTAATAAATTTGCAATAGCGAAATTTTAAGGATTTTCTATATTTTTTTGCAAAAAATATGCACAAAGAATTATTACCATTATTATAAGTAATTTTTCAAATACTCATTATTTTGATTTCTTTGCTACAAATAAGTCTATTTTAATCGTCGTTAGTTCTAGTATTAAGAACTATTTTTTTTTTATTATTTTGATAATAACAGAGGAAATAACTAAAACACCAAGTAAAACTTTTTTTTAATCTTATTTTTACAACAAACCGGAAATTACTAAGGGTCTTCATAGTTTGCGCATATTATTTATATTACTGCAATTGTTATCGGGAAAAATAATCAACTCGTTTTGTAAAAAGTAATAAATTGTACGCGGAATAATCTCTGTACCAAAGAATTTAACCTAATTTTTTTTTAAGTTCATTGCAGGTTTACTGGTAATGTAAGGGAAACATACAACTAAATAAAATCTGTATTACATCTCACTGAAATTCTAAGTTTTTATATCGAATGGTAATTTTTTTATTTACTCATTTAATTATTTTATACCGAAACAAAGATTTGGATTCACGCGTATACACGTCGAACGCAGTTGACTGGTTAAAATTTATCCAAATAAAACTTGTTTCACTGATTTTAGAATCTTTCGATTACCCGAGAAATATTGAATGAGAATGGTTTTTAATTTTCCGACATTTTTGAAAACCTCCGAGAAATTTGGAGCTTCTGTTTCGTTTTCAATTGTTCTAAAAGTTACATACCAGTTATCGGAATTATTAATTCTTCTAAATCGTGAAACAATTAAAATATGCTATTTAAAAGCTCGATGATTGCAAGATATAAAGATTATCCGCGTTTAAAAAGAAAGCTTGAGACAGAGAGTTTGCTTACCAGCAGAGCTTTCTGTAATGAAAAATGAGAGAATGTTAATTGATATACATGCCGCATGCATTATTATTATACATACAAGCTGAACGTCTCCTATTTTAGATTTCCTAAAGGATTTTCGTATTCTGAGGCCCCATGCATCACATCCACAAACTGTCATCTAAAAACGTCGTTAGCCTTTTTTCAGAAAATCGCCTCTCGTTCGGCGATTAATCGTTTTTCGAACACCGAGACGTTTAACAGTACTCTTTTTCCTTATTTATACTTTCACAGTTACAATATTTCAAAACAGATTTCGAAACGTTTATAAGAGACAATAAATGAGAAAGTATAGAAAGTAAAAAAGGTAACTCTGTGCAATAAACAAATTGTGTTACGATTCATTTTTATAATAAAAGACGTTTAAATTAACTGTTACTTCGTATGAAATATTTCTATTTCTATTTTCTGTAATTATTTTACCAGTGAACACTTTCTTTTGAAACTATTCGGTGACGTAGGTAACGAATGTAGTACAAGACTCGTCTACGACTCATAATCGAAACGTGCAGGGAAGAAATCATTCAGACGTTCACGAAAATATGGAAGCATTTCGTGACAGTAAAGAAGTAAGGAATATCGGTAAATGTCGAGGACACAGAACAACACGACATGCAGATTTTCGATATTGATTAACACGAGATTTTTTTTAACATACGTTTTCAGAGCCTCGGGCCATCTGAAAATAATACTTGCTAAAGAACAACAGTATCTACTTTTATATCGAGCCGCGAATGCGTGATCGAGATGCACACTAATGTTAATATTACACACCTGTACATATCAGATCGTTATGCGTGTGTGTGTACTTGTGTGCGATCAAATTTTGCGCGAGTACTGTTGTTTCGAAAAGGATTTTATTTTCTGAACAATTTTATATGTAAATCTGTAGCTCATTTTGTAACGAACAAGTATAATGCGATAAAGCAAATTATACAGGGTGTCCCAAAAGGTCTGTAAGTCTCTTTAACTCTTTGCGGCACAGGATTTCAGATAATAAAGTAGACCCATGTTGCACAGAAATTTTATTGCGTTTTAAATGAAACAAAATTGGTATATTTTTACTAATAAACGAATCGCATAATGTAAAAACATAAAAGAATAATAATAATTTAATTGAATTTGTTGCGATAATTATTATATATATAATAATTTGTTGCCGTGACACATGGGTTCATGAATGGTACTTATTAACACATTGCCGCAAATGACGGCTATAGCCGTCCGATCTTTGGCGATATGTAGGCAAACGACGGCTATAGCCGTCATGCACATTTTAATTAATAAAAAAAAGAACAGCGTTAGTACGAAGTGTTCTAACGCATACACTTGTTAATTATTGAGTAATACATCGAAGAAAAAAGGTATAGCATGCCAGACAGCATATAAGTTGTTCTTTTATGCGTTTTCTCATGCGTTTTTCTCAATTGAAAAAAAAAATGTGTTTCTGAGCACAATTGTCAAATTAAAAGTGTGCGGCAACGTGTTAAAGAACATCCTTTTCCCTAAGTTTCCGTAAAATGCATGACACTAAAAGGGTTAAATATCAAATTGTAACAAAGTTTCACGCATGATTGATATAGCCGTCGTGACGCAAAATTCTGCCACACCTCCATCACGGATATAGTCGTCAAACACACTTAACTGGTTAAGAGATGATTCTTGAAACAATTCCAAGTAATTTTTTCCTTTGCGAAAATATCAAATTCGGCTTTGTCAATGAATTATTAATGGAAAACATTGACCAATCACAGATCGAGTAAAGAGACTGGCCGCCAGCGGAGCGTTGACTCTGTGCCGCGCTTATGCTTTGACGAGCAAATCAGAATGTATCGAAGCAACTGTTGACGAGTATGGAATAAAAGTTATATCAAATAAATAAATAAATTATTATTCGTGTAGAAGAAATAAACCGAGTTTCAACACTCGTTCACGGTTGCTTCGATACATCTAGACTTGTTCGTCGAGGCACAAGCACGGCGCGGAATCTCTCTCGTTTTATAATTGGTCAGTGTTTTTCGTTAATAACTCGTTAACGGAGTAAAATTTTAAATTTTCGGAAACAAAAAAGTTTCTTGAAATCATCTCAGGAATCATATCTTGAAGGGACTTACAGACCTTTTGGGACACCCTGTATATTGCAGTTTCTTCTTTCTGTTTTCACTGATAGTACATTATTTAAAATGGTTTGAGGATCACATTGTAATAAAAAATATTTTATGTAATACTGTTTTTAAACTGTTAATTATTTATTAGTGTATTTAATATTGATAAGAGTTAGTTATTTATTATTATCCTCAATATTGATGGAAGCATAAATAAAATAGGGTAAGTTCGAGATAGTTGGACCATCGGAAAAGATCGGTCAGTATTAATATCTCAAAATAAAAAAATTAGATCGGTTTATTATTTTCGTACTGACAATTGTCGCAAAACCGTATTTATATTATAAATTATACTTAAAGTTTTATGAATACTAGAAAGTAAAACTAAAGAAAACTATTTCGCAACCTCCGCAAACGAGGATCGGGTTAAATCTGTAAGGTTTGAACGTTGTTTCACGATGGATGCTCTGAGCATGGCAGCACGTGTGATTTATATGGAAAATTTAAGAAAAAGAAACGCAGTAGAATCTACTGTGAGTTCCAAGAACAGTAAATGGTTATTATATTATGTTATAAATATGGTTATTATTAGTGTGACATTACCATATTCCAGTTTCTGGAATCACTTCGTATAAATAAGTAAAATCTTTATTAGTTCAACTTTGATTTAATCTACTTTTTGTTACCCAACGCGTTCGGCGTATCCAGGGAAATTAAAAATAGCGTGAAAAAATTTTAATCAAGGAAACGTTCTCCTTAATTCTCGGATACAGATTGCTCGATAAGTTATTTAACGTTAATTTTTTTTTTTCAGTCTGCATGTAATACAGAAAAGAAACTTTTTTTTCTAACTTGATTCCATGGTATGCAATGGTTTCGCGAGTTTCCTGACGATTTACATAAGAATTTTGATTTTACACATAAGAAACACGATATTAAAAATGACTACTTTTCTTCTAATTAATAAATCTAATTTTTTCCTTAACCCTGCCACGGTTCTCAAATTCTTTCCGACCTAAGAACGCTCTCCTCATTTGATTAAAAAAATTAAAATAAAATTTCTAATTCCGATAAAAATGTGTGTTTAACATAAAATTGAAAAAAGGAAATTTGCATATTGACAATAGCTGTTTTATATTTTTCTAAATATTGTAAGAGTCAGGCACTACCTGCGACGGGACGGCGCCAGTAGATGGGCCTCTCAAGTGGTGGTGTGAATGTATTTATGGTTGCGAGTGAGAATGATCCGGGTATGTTTGGAAAAGTGTGACCGTGGACGAATCTTGGGTGGTCGAAAGAATGCTAGCGAAGAGTGGCTGAGTTGTGTTAAGTGTGTGTTTGAAACAGAGAAACTGGGCCGTGAGAATGAAGTCTACGTGACTGCGTGATTGGAAGGGATGAATGCGAAGATTTTGAGTGCGAGTGAAAGAGGAATATATGTGGAAAAAAGATAGAGCGATTGAGGGATGTACGTTTAAGCGAGTGAATGTTCGGGGCGCGAGAGATTGTGTGGCAAGAGAGCAGTGAGGAAAGAGAGCAGCGAGGAGAGACCGAGTGTTAAAAGTATTGTTGAGTAGTGTTCAAACTTCAGTCATTATTATTATTATTGTTTATTTATCTATTTAAATAAAACCAAATAATCCCCACGCGCCACAGAGCTTGATCATTCTGTCAGTGTCTTCCGAGTGTCAGTGACTTCTGTTCTTCCGCATCTTCAGTGTTCTTCCGTTTTTCCTTCCGCTTTATTTCCGTCTCTCTCTCTCTTTTCCTCTCCCTTACAATATTAAGAAATTTCTTAACGAAATAAAGAAAACCTCGATCGGGTCAAAAACGACCCAAGTGCCGTAGCAGGGTTAATATTTAATAATTCTTCAATTTTTTATATGTACGGTTTAAAATTATTAAAAGAAATTCAAGTTAACCAAGCAGTTTTGGTTTAATTAAACCGATTAACTAATACCACCGAATTCTCATTTATTAACAGATTTGCAACTGATATTCTATTTTCTTATGAATTAAAGATGGTGGCTGATGATGTAGTAACTAGGTACCTACTACATCTTTATTGTATTTTTATGGGTTTCACGATTATAATAAAGTGTTAGGTGCTATTTCTTATAAGTTTCGATATTATTAGATCATCCCGTAAGAAATTAAAATATATCTATCTTTTCGAAAAGTATGAAATAAAATCAGCCCGTTTATAAAGATTAGTCATCAATATACAGAATGCCTCAGTTTTAAATGAACAAACTTATAAAGCGCTTGAAAGCCGAAGTTTATACAAACTTTTTTTTCTTATTTCTATTCATAGAACGTATTGGCAAAGTTTGTTCGTTTAAAACTGAAACACCTTGTATTTTCCTTCAATTTTTAAATAATTTGCGTACTAATATTTCTGTCCTCCTTTCCACACATCTTTCTAATATATTCATTCTCGATTTCTTAGAATATTTGCACTCATAAAATGACCTGATATATTAAAAAAAAATAATTTTCACGAGTATCCAATGTATCGCGCGTAAATTCTTCAAAAAAGTGAGTTAAAAGTACGTTAAAATTTCTCTTCGATGAAGAAAATCCTCCGACCATTTTAAATAATGCTACAGTTTCCTCGATGCAATGACACAAATCATCCGTTTAAGCAATTTTATTGCAACGATTGTTAGAGAAGTACCTATCGAAAGGGAGCACGACGACAATCGGTGTGATTAAAATATATGTAACGTAACGATTGCGCTAATCGTTGATAACGGTATGAGCGCAGAATGACGTAACTGTTCATTACTATAATCGACATAGATGGATGACTATCGTTTTACCTGGTCAGGGGAAAGTGAACTGTCCGCCGAGGCGTTCCTCTCCATGTTCGCCGCGGTTCGCTCGGTTTTGCAGCTATTATGGTACTCGGACTTTGCTTTTTCCACCTTCTGCAGAAGCTTTGCCCATGGCTTCTGGGCCTTCTTGAACGCGTCCTCCATCTCCTTCCGTTCCTTCAGCGTCATCATCGACTGAAATCAAACGACAACCAAGAGTGCAACCGAACGACAACCAAGAGTGCAAAGTATCAACGATTATTACGAAAAAGCTATATGGGGAAAAAAAACAGAGTTTTACAAGTCAATAACATTTTCCATTTACTGGCTATTCTCTTATTTTATCGTAAAAGTACGGTAATAACACATATGGCACATAAAACGAGGCTTTCGGTCAACAGAAGGCTATTGTAATTAAGTTTTAACACGTTGACTGCCGNATGAAACTTGGTGGATACATTAAGCAGGTGAAAATAAAGGACACGTATTTTTTATGACTGCCCCNACGCGACCAATAGTAAAATACATAATTAGAGTAAATATCGATATTGATCAATTTTACAATGATACCATTTTTACTATAATGGTTTGAAGAAATTAATGTCTTACAGAGCATGCATGGTGGATACATTAAGCAGGTGAAAATAAAGGACACGTATTTTTTATGACTGCCCCATTGCAAATTTAGGGGATGAAACGACCCCTTGAAGTTTCAACAGAAAAATGCTATCTCGAAAATTATCATAGATATAAGAAAACTTCTTAGAGAAAAGTTTTGTAATCTTGTAAAAGATTTTGTAAAACGTAATTCGTTTGTAACAAAGCAATTTATTATCACATTATTTTAAAATAATTAAATTACATACAAATTAAAATACAAAAATTTACATAATGACAAAAAGGATCCAAAATTGTTTTCCGAAGCCATTGATATATAATATGATAGATTTGCCTCCTACGGTTTTGTAAATTTTGTTATAATACGCAAACCGTGCGAATCCGAATCATTATTTTCATATAATACTGTGGGAATGGTAAGTCCGAGGTGAGAATGTTTAGTCTGAAGTGATAGAGGTGTGAATAAAGAGTGTTTGGGACAGTGCGATCGAAGAGCGAGAGACGAGTGTTTGGGCCGAGCGATAGAGGTGCGAGAGACGAGTGTTTGGGCCGAGCGATAGATGTGCGAGAAACGAGTGCTTGGGCCGAGCGATTGACGTGTGAGAAAAGAGTATTTGGACCGAGTGACAGGGAATATCGTGTGACCGAAGAGTTTTTGGGAATGCCTGAGCAGAGTGAAAGAGATTGAGAATAGAAGAAGAGAGAATCAGGGAATAAATGAATGGAGAAAATGCGTGTGGAGGTTAGTCGAGGGTTAGTCGGAGGAGAGTCGGAGAATAGTCAGAGAGAGTTTAGTCAGAGTCGAGAGTCGAGTAAAGAGAAATAGAGAACGAGTATTGGATTATTGAGCATAGTTGTTAGTTAATAAATAGTTATTGTTCTTAATGCAGTGTCCATTATTGAGTATTTATAGAGACACCCGTCTGCAACCTAAAATCCCTACAATACGCTAAAGTTTTTTTATATCTATGATAGTTTTCGAGATAGCATTTTTCTGCTGAAACTTCAAGCGGTCGTTTCACCCCCTAAACTTGCGATTGGGCAGCTATAAAAAGATACGCGTCCCTTATTTTCACCTGCTTAATGTATCCGCCAAGTTTCATCAAAATCGGAGACGGACAGTTCGATATGTTTCCTTGTAAGTCGCATAACTCTACAGAGAGTTAATTGCAAACTTCTTTGCAACGAGAATTTTTGTATAAGAAACGAGCACAGATCGTAACTAAAATAATAATCTGGAATTCTCAAAGAGAATAAAAGGAGGCTGACTTTCATCTCGATACGTCAAAGAGCATATTCATCAAGCAACACGTACGCATACCTTGTGATAGGTCTCCTTCTGCCACGTTTTCACCTGCTGAATGATGTCGTTACAGAGATTCTCTTTGACCCTGAGATGAAGATCGCACAGCCTCTCCGATTCGACGAGAACGCCTTTCCACGCCGCCTCTGTGGTCCCATATTCCGGTCCTTTCTCGATCTTGTCGTTCCAATTCTTCGACCAATTTTTCAACGCTTTCGCATAACTCTTCTCGATCTCCGCCCTTTCTTGGACCAGAGCTATTAAGCTGTCGCAGAGCTTGTGCCCGTCCTCGATCCTTTTGGTGGTTCGTTTATAGTTGCCCGGCTCCCAAAAGGAGTCCGAGGTTGCTATTAGCATGTTGTCGTCGCTGTGATGTGACATCCTAGCCTAAGTCGAGAAATTCCTTTCACCTGAAATCAAACATCAAAGTACTGTTAACATGATGTTAAAATACTGTAGTCTTATTAATTAACAGCGTGTAATTGTTTGGTTTACACGCGACACGATGTTTAAAGAGACGGTTGAAATTTGGAAACAGTTTTTATTTTTACGTAAGGATTCTATAGAATAAATTTTGATGACAAAACTAAATTAACCCCTTCCCGTGCTTTAACGAGTCTGGCTCGTGATGAAAATTTTGGCTCAAAAATGAATATGACGAGCCGGGCTCGTGAATAGATAGTCGGCCCAAACATAAACATCACGAGTCAGGCTCGTAAGTAGATAGTATCATACCATGGAGGATTTTTAGAGTTGTTAGTATTTTCTTATTAGATATTGATTCAAGATGAATAGACTTGGGCCCAAGTTTCGTCGATTTAAATGGCACGGGAAGGGATTAAAACCTGTAAGCAATCGTAATTTTTTCTCCGATAAACAGACAAAATTCGGGCTATAGAGGGTTAACTATATTAACATTTTACCAACCGGGAGCCTATTAATCGGCTTTTTGCAACCAACGCTCAACGACCGGGAGCCTATTAATCGGCTTTTTACAGTCAACGTTTATCTACCGCTTGCTGTTTAATACTAACATTATGAAAATTAAAAACTTTATTCAATTTAATTACCCTACAACAAGAGAAACGATATACCAAGCACTCTCACGAATTTCGATTTAAAAACAAAATTGCAAGAATAAGAGTTTATATTTCCGCACGATAGCCAAAACCGTGCCGGTGTTAGCGATGTATCCGCGCTCGAATGAACCGGTCGGTAAAGTGTTAACAGTAAACCTACCGACGATTAAAGTAGATTTATTAGTACCGAAATAAACAAAAATGATAGGTATTCGAAAAAAATAGATAACGTAAGGAGAACAAATCTTTGGCTATACTTTTCACAGAAAATCGCGAAAAATTCGCCAAACTGAATCGTTGTAAATTTATAGAATTTTTATGAGAAATTACAAGCCGCTCGTTTTAACCGCTTTGCTAGTTTTAGCGTTAACTATATTAACCCATTTAAAATTTATTATACCTTCATTCAAAGCGCTTTATATTAAGTTGTCCCAAAAGTTTCTTTCGCTTTATTAACCCCCTATAGGCCGAATTTTGTCTGCTTATTGGAGAAAAAATTACGATTGATTGCAGTTTTTCACTTTGATTTGAAAATGTTTCAACTAATAATTAATGTTGATGGATCGTTGTGTCGCTACGGTTATACAGTAATCAAATTTAACCGTTTTATTTAACCCAAATTTAATCCGGAGCGGAGCCATTTAAAATTTGTCTTCAAACTCAAGGGCTCCGCTATGGAGACAATGCAAATAATATTTAGTTCATACCAAGAGGTATCACACCTTGGACGATTACAAAATGTAATAACGTTATAGTTTTTTCTATTTTTATATACCGCAACATTTGAATCTTCGAGTTGCTGGTAATATGAATGAAAAAAAACTTCGAGTGCAAAGGGTTAACTATATTACCTAACATGCTAACTATCGCGTCTCAAGAAACGAAAAAAAAACCCCGAAAAAAAGACTCCGCATTGATCGGATAAATAAGAAAACATAGGAAATCGACAAAATAGGATCCTCATCAACCAATTGCATAATACGTTACGCTACCTCGACAAAAGATAATTAACCAAATAAAATAAACCTTCCGTTCGATTGCAACACCGGTAACTAATACGAGAACCATTGCAAATCTCCTACCTATGTCCATTGCCGATGCGAATAATCTGGGTCGAACGGTTAATTAGATTACGCATCGGCAATCGACCCGATTCGATATCCAATTTTCAGTAATTGTTACAAATCCGCGTTCATTATACTCTCTAATGCTTCTTTCGATCAGAAGACGATACCGAAGCAAAGATTAACGCGTTACCTCAAATGGCAGACGAGCTGTTATGAAATTTTCATCTCTTTCAATCATACCGCTCAAATTGTTCGATTAACTTTCACGATACGCGACATAGCAAATGACGAAAGATTGTTAAACCGAAAGGTCTGTCGAGTGTTTATACCTCGTTTGATAATACACGCTGATTGCAATCGGAATGAAAATCTTGTCTGCCTGAGACGGGATACGCAGCTTGATTGGGTCAACGGTATAGCGGCAATTAGGTGAAATAACTCCGTCGGCTCGTTGGATTTCCTAAATCTAGCACGCACTTAGCAACTAAACTTCGTGGCTTCTGTAATCGAACCGTGTAACGTTCGTGCTTGGCGAATTTTTTTTTTTTTACTTAATCGTTGAAAGTTTCGAATTAATTCGAAAATTTCTAATCGTTGTCCGCTTTTATTGCGTCCGTGCATCGTTTGTTTTCAATTCTTTGCAGATTAAGCCTCTATGGCGTGTCACTTAACCAGTTAACTGTGATTGACGAGTACGCTCGTCATGGAGAAGTTGCAGGATTTTGTGTCACGACGAGTATACTCGTCATGCGTAAAAATTAGTGACCATTGGCTATTTAACACATTCGCTGCCAAGCCTAAATTATATGAAGTCATTCCCATTGCCATTTATATTTTCAGTGTTATTGTTTACCAAAGCTCTGTTATTTCTTGGTAAGAGCACATATATTATCATACGTAATCATTTGCAAGCATAAAACCAAAGACGAGTATACTGGTCGTTGGCAATGGGAAGGCAAAAGGACACGACATCCTTTTTCGTATTCCTCCTACAGCACAGAAGAAAAACCTAACTCGCAAATGTAGAGTTTGTGCAACGAAAAACATTCGAAAGGAGACTCGATATTACTGTCCGAGCTGTCCTGATAAACCTCTATTATGTATTGGACTTTGTTACAAATCTTATCACGAAGATAAAGTATTATAAGTGATTTTGTTGTTATAAAATTTTGTTACAAATACACGATGAAGTTGATTTTTGCTTAATTTAAATTTGTA
This sequence comes from Ctenoplectra terminalis, assembly GCA_019453375.1. NCBI lineage: Eukaryota > Metazoa > Arthropoda > Insecta > Hymenoptera > Apidae > Ctenoplectra > Ctenoplectra terminalis. The sequence goes on along the minus strand of SMSQ01019854.1, from coordinate 128,607 downwards.
AAAGATCATTCTCTTTAAATAAGAAATAAAGTATAATTTTTGTAAAAAATTTTATTTGTAGTATTTTTCCAAGTTTTTTACATTTCTATATTTATGTTTGTGGCCAGAAAAAATTTGCTAATTCAAAAGCCTGCATGTTATAACATATTTAAAGTAGGACGAGTATACTTTAGGACGAGGAACTATAACTCGCAATGCATGACACCCTGCCAAAGACGAGTATACTCGTCCTTGCAAATCATAGTGAAAAACTGTAATCAATCGTCATTTTTTCTCTAATAAGCTGACAAAATTCAGACTACAGAGGGTTAATTTATTTTTCGAGACAGAAAAATCTTTTCTTATGCAATTAAATAGTATATATTGGATAATTATTAAACTACACAACGAGTAAAATTTTTTACTGAATTTTTTAAAAGGTGAAAATTTTATGCAATTAAATGAATAATAAAAGTGTGTGGATTTTATTCGATGCTGTATGTTTCGGAGATTTGTGTATGGTACTAAACAAAATTATAATAACTTCGGCATAATAAATTCATTGTTAATTTAAGTGATAGTATGTTTGATAATCTTTAGCGACTTTAAAAGAAAAAATAAAAAGAATAAAAAAATGTAAACCAATAAAGAAATTACCGAAGAGGTCAAACTATAAATAACTGTTACTCGAAAGTTATTCTAATAAGTTTATTCAATATTGTAACTCTTTTATACACGAGGTGAACATAAAAATAGGCTGAAATTGTGAATGAATGTTCATTGAAAGCGATGGTTTCATAAATGATCGTATAAAAATAATTTATTAACATACCAGCTACTTTACTCGAATATAGGGATATGATCATCAACGTCTCCTTAATTGCCCTTTTTCTCAACTCGCTTAACCGCTTCTAATACGTAGAAAGCAGTTTCTGAGATACAAGGATAATTAAGGTTTTCAGTGTACCTACTTGTTATTACTCAGAATCATTCTTCATAAAAAAAAAAAAACAGAGTTTAAGAAGCCGAAGATTAATTCAAAACTTTCAACGATTAAATAAAAAAATTCACCAAGCACAGCTCTCTATTTTTCAACACGCTGTACATCATATTTTACTTAGCAGGTAACTATATTATTGCGTTAGCGAGCTACAAATTGTATTTTATTCTTTTTATTGGCCACTAAATTCTCATAAAATGATGCTTCGTGCTTTCACTGCGATACGGTTTCATTCTTTCAGCTGATTACTATTGACTATAAAATTTTTAACACTGGGACCACCGATAATAGAAGCATACCTATCTGCACGAAAGAAACAAAAATGAAATTGTGTATAGAAAAATATATAATACAGTGGAGAAGAACCTAGATCCATATTTTTAATAGAAAATCACTTTCACATAGAAGATGAAAAGATAAACTTTATCATTTAGTTTCGCAGTTGTTACTTAAGATAATTGGATGAAAAAAATATGAAAGATAGCTACGGACTGGGTCTACTTGAGTTATTTTTTTCAGAATAATAAGTCAATTATTAAGGGTAGAAAAAAATTATTTTTTAGGGATGGTTTTTTCAAGCAAGTCTTCTAGTGACCATCTCCAAAAAAATCAGGATTAATTCTTTGTTATCGAATTATTATATGCCAAAGTTTCAATAATGTCGGATCGGCGGAACGTAGTTTAAATAATTTAAACAGTATTACAATATTATGAATATATAAGGTTTTTTCAATATTATATATTGTGATACATATTTACAATATCACAATATTATGAATATATAGAGTGTTTCAAAGGAAAAAAATATTTGACTATAAAAAAATATAAAAGACAGCTACAGACTAGGTCTACTTGAGATATTTTTTCAGAATTGTAAATCAATTATTAAGGGTAGAAGAAAAATTATTTTTTAGGGATGGTTTTTTCAAGCAACTCTTCTAGCGACCATTTCCAAAAAAATCAGGAGTAATTCTTTGTTATCGAATTATTACATACCAAAGTTTCAATAGTCTCGGATCGGTGGAACACAGTTAAATACTTTAAACAATATCAGAGTATTATGAATATATAGGAAATAAGCCATAAACCACGAAAAGATGGTTTTTCCAAACAACTCTTTCAGTGACCATCTTGAAAAAAATCAGGGGTAATGCTCTGTTATCGAATTATTGTATGCCAAAGTTTCAAAAGTGTCGGACTGGTGGAACGTGGTTAAATAATTTAAACAATATCACAATATTACGAATATATAGAGAATAAGCCATAAACCATAAAAAGATGGTTTTTCTAACCAACTCTTCCAGAGATCATCTCCAAAAAAAATCAGGAGTAATTCTCTGTTATCGAATTATTATATGCCAAAGTTTCAATAGTGTCGGATCGGTGGAACACAGTTAAATAATTTAAACAATATCACAATCTTATGAATATATATGATTTTTTGAAGGGAAAAAATATTCGTCGCGAGTTTAAATACACCACCGTCCATAACTATTTGACCACTTGGCGGAATCGAATCAAAAGAGTTTATATCAATGTTATAATGTAAATACCCCTAAGTAGAATGAATATAATTTTATATCATTGAAATAGAAGCATGATCTTTACATGACTGTAAGAGAGAAATACTTTGCTAAAAATTCCATTGAGATGCCTTGTTTCAAATATATTTTGTATATTTTAAACCGAAGGTGGTCAAATACTTATGGACGGTAGTGTGTGTGTCGTTTAAATGCGATTGAGAAAGAACGTTTGCAGAGAAACATGAATAATGAATGTTTGAGATTAATTGTTTACTTGGCGCCGCGCAAGAAAAGCAAGTATGCAATGTAATGTGGGCGATGTAAGGGTAATCAGTGAAAATAAAAAAATCAAAGATAGTCGCAAGAAAAGTTGCTTGAAAAAAGCATCGCATTTAAACGACGAACGATGTTTCAGGCATGGAACATTGTTTCACAACCAACAAAAATAAAAATTGGTCTGGAGACCGCTAACTCACGCTTACCCTGCTAAACCCTTCGATTGTAATAAAGTTGGAGATAAAAAACATTACATAAATCGCGAAACACTGGATCACATAGATCTGAGCGCAATAGGAGAGTTAAAGGAAATTTGCGGTCAAAATTTATGGGTAACGTGCACGATAGAGTTTCACCATCGAAGATTATAAAAGCATTATTGGCACCTTGCCGAGAAATTGTCTGGTTGAAAGCGTTGGAAAAAGTAGAGAAGAATTGAATCGAGCAAGTCGAGAACCACTGTCCCGTGAATTATTGTAGGCTTCTCGGTATAGAAAAGAAACGCAAAAGGAATTCATTCTCTTGCTTCTCATTAATCATAATCCAACCTGCGGTACCATTGTTAGCAACAATATCAAAGAAGTAGAAAATACGATTGTAATTGCGGAGTTAATTGCTCGAGATTAAGATTTATGCGAGCTTTAAAAACGGTTACTGTGTATGAAGGAAAAAATGCAGAATATAAGTTGTAAATACTTGATGGAGTATATTCCTGTGGATTCGGTCTATATCGTTGACAACGATGTTTGCAAATTTTATAATAATTGTACTGAACTACTTCAATTTTTTGTATCTAGACATTTGACTTATGGAAGTGTCTGATATAATTTTAAAATATGACAAAATTGAGTTATTTTTACTTTTTGTATTAAGCTCTATTTTATATATCATTTTTAATATTTTATTTACAAATAAATATTATAGAATGAAAAATGGTAGATAAAATTGTATTATTTTTAGTTTTTATATCAAGATTAATTTTATATATTAGTTTTGATGTTTTATTTGAGAATAATGGTCACAAAATGAAACAAGATTATTTATATTTATACACTGATATTCAAAAATAAATATTACAAAATGAAAAATGGTAGATTAAATTGTATTATTTTTACTTTTTATATCAAGCTCTACTTTATATATTATTTTTAATATTTTATTTTAAAATAAATATAAAATGAAAAATGGTAGATGAAATTGTATTATTTTTAATTTTTATATTAAGTTCTATTTTATATATCATTTTTAATATTTTACTTAAAAATAAATATTACAAAATGAAAAATGGTAGATAAAATCGTATCATTTTTAGTTTTTACACCAAGCTCTATTTTACATACTAATTTTGATGTTCCATTTAAAAATAATGGCCACAAAATGCAACAAAGTAATTTATATTTATACACTGATATTTGAAAATAAATATTACAAAATAAAAAATGGTAGATAAAATTGTATCATTTTTAGTTTTTACACCAAGCGCTATTTTACATACTAACTTTGATGTTCTATTTAAGAATAATGGCCCTAAAATACAGCAAAATTATTTACATTTATACACTGATTTCTTTTTCTTTACTAAAATAATTTTGTTCGATTCATCTATTCGGTTATCTCACTTCAAATTCTATTTCCGTTCTTATTACTCCTTCACAATTATTCGTTTATCATTTTTATAGACTACTTCTACAACTATTCAAACAAGTAGGTACTGGATGAATACTTGAATCGCAGATTGCACCGTTCCAGTGAACACAAATTATCTTAAAGGATCCTCGTGAACATCGCGTCTCGAGTATCAATTTCAGGGAATTATGAAATCGTCAACGCGATGCAATCAAGATGTTTGTATTGCAAGCTCAGCTGTTTCATTGAAACAAAGCGGTTGTTAATGGGGCCACATTGCATCAATATCGCCAGGGTTAAACGCAATTACGCAAGCGGTGTACATAACGGTTATATCAATCGTCATGAAATGCATTTAGGTGCATCGTTCTTTTTAATTTACTGGTTGTTGCACTCGACGATTAATCGAGACCACGAGATGAAACGTATGTAATTAAGATAAAGGTGTATTATTTAAAACAATTAACGAATCAGCGTTCTCGATAATTACCTACAATTATTCAAATTTAAAGGATAACGAAAGTATTATTTTTATTAATTTTTGTATACCACGTTGAAGATCTTAGAATATTGGATGTTTGCTTTACAAATTTTATTTGAAAGTTAACTGAATAAATTTTGAAGTAGATGAAGCAATTAATATATCGAAAACCTTGCCTATCCATTGATAATGTAATTTTCTAAAAGACAGGATGAAAATAATAGAAATTAAAATTTTTGAAATATCTGTAAAATTGCCTCTCATTATCCGTTGGTTATTTAATTATTTCCATGTGGTTTACATATTTTTTTTATTATCATAATATTTTTTTACCATTATAGTATTTTTTTATTATTATAATATATTTTTATTATTATAATCTTTTTCTTATTATTATAATCNATTTCCATGTGGTTTACATATTTTTTTTATTATCATAATATTTTTTTATCATTATAGTATTTTTTTATTATTATAATATATTTTTATTATTATAATCTTTTTCTTATTATTATAATATTTTTTTTATTATCATAATGTTTTTTTATTATTATAATATTTTTCTTATCATTATAATATTTTTTTTATTATCATAATGTTTTTTTATTATTATTATATTTTATTTTTTATCATAATATTTAGAGTAATTCATACAGAATTGATTATTTATACAACACGGTGAATTAATTTAAAGTTTAAATAACGAAATACAGGTATACTGTAACTACAGAAATTAATTGACGTCTACAATATCGTTATGAATTAGTGTAACCCGCAATTAGACCCAATTGACATGGAAATATATTACGCACAGTCATTACTGGTTGCATAATATAAACAACATATTGAGCAAATTAACGAAACGTTTCACCACCGAAGCCTGTTAATCAATTTTCTGTCCAAGTATTGTTACAAATGAATCACGTTTAATTTCAATCAATTGATACGAAATTTAACTAGTCCATCTATTTGTGTGTAATTTACTGACCACACCAAAACGAGATTTAATCCATGGTGGAGACATAGCAATTAATTTGTTTCAAACCCAAATTATCAACCAACTTAATTAATATATTATTGTTCCCTAAGAGATAATACAATTGAACCAATCATCGAACAAGAATACATTTCGAGGTTTCAGTATTATACCCTTTTACCGTTAACCCATTAACTGCCAAATTTATTTTTTTTTAATTTCTGGCTGGATAAGTTATATATATGCAAAAAAAGTTGTGTAACAATATAATTATATTGAAATTATGTTTTGTTTTGAAATTATTTGATATTTTTGAAAAAGTCCCAAACAGTAATCGTTATAAAATGATCGGTAAAATGATTTGAATAAAAAACAAAAGACCGAGTAACTAACAGATCGTTACTAAAACCTCTAAATTATGTACATTTATGTACTGTATTTCATTATAATATAAAAAAGAAACAAAAAATATTAAGCTTCAAATATGACAATTTTGTTCCGTTCAACTTACATATGAATTTCAATTTTGATCGTTTGTTGTAAAGAAACGAAGTACAAAATACACACTTTTTGTTACACACAATATCGACAGATATATATAGAACGAAATTAAATTTTCAAGCGTATNTAATAGCGCAGTGATAACTAAAGAAAATTAATTTTTTCAAATATAGATACATTAGTTTGTAATTTTTAAGTAAATTTTTGTTGTTATTTGGTAGATTCAAATTTTTTTACAATTTACAACGAAGCAAATTAACCGAATAAATTAATAGCATTTATAACTTCTTTTTTCCTTTCGAAAACAACGCTTCAAGTTTTCACAGGAGTTCTGTAGAACTTAAATAAGTTCGGGACTGCAGAGTTAATATCGCGAGAAACTTGCACTGTATTATGGTATAATTCATACAAGAAGAGCAGTCGAGCTTCTACTCGTACTTCTATTTATTATTCGCTTTGTTTCATTGTTCGCCATTTTATTTTAGAACAGTTCATAAGTTATTATTCGCGTTCAATTGAGATAACTTCCAGTTTTATATTCGTATATAATAAGTGCCATTTAATGTAACTTTTAATTATACAGCGATATAAAATTGGACATTTCATATCCAACAACCTGATACAAAAATGTATTTGTAAGAGGAACTCCATTCATCGTTTACACCTAATTTTATTTATATATCATTATTACTATTTATTTATATATCATTATTATTATTTATTTATATATCATTATTATTATTTATTTGTATATCATCATTATTATTTATTTATATATCAAATTACACATAATTTGTAACTTGGCGAAAAACGATTCGAAAATAGAAAATCAAGGAAAACTAATGGAAATTAAATTTGCGTATATATTGAAGGGTGGTGAATGGTCGCTTTAAAGTTGAAAATAAACGAGAGTTGTTTAAAGCATTCTCTAGAGAAACGAGTGCACCGATCAATAGAATGTTCACCATTATTGTTGTAAAGTGAAACAAGGTGTGTAAATGATAAATAGATTGTGGATGTTTATGAAAATGCATGTTTCTGTAGAAAATAGGTAAAAAAATTGTATAAATTATATAGAAATTGTAAAAATATTTGATAAAAGATAGGATAATAGTAAAAATACATATTTTTATAGAAAATAAAATAATTACCCAAAAAATACCAAATACTAGGAATATCGGTAAATGTTGTATACGAAAAAGAAACATAAGTCGATTAAAAGAATCCATTAACCGCGATCATTCAAGCTAGTAATTATAAAAAAATTCAGAATAAATTGAATATCGTTTCTCTCAATTGTTCCTCTTTAAACTCTGGGAGCCTGTATTTATTAAAAAAATATTCTTCTGACCAATAACGTATCGATGTAGTACATTTCGGTATTCGTACAGGTATTGACGTCAAATTGCGATAAAGTATATTTAAAAATACCGATATCGAACGCATAATGCTGATATAAAAAGGGTTTACGTAATTATTGTTACTTAACCCTCTATGGGACCGTGTGACTTAAAAGTTACAAACTGATGCATCTATATTTAAAAAAATTAATTTTCTTTAGTTATCACTGCACTATTAAATTTGATCACTGTGTTACTGTAGTGACACCACGATCCATCCACAGGAATTATTAGTTTAAAAATTTTCATATCAATAATAATACATTGTAAAATACAAAATATCAAAATTTTCAAATCAATAATAATACATTGTAAAATACAAAATATCAAAATTTTCAAATCAACAATAATACATTGTAAAATACAAAATATCAAAATTTTCAAATCAATAATAATACATT